>VXAK01018321.1:35763-123499 GCA_013399435.1 Arenaria interpres | reverse complement strand
AGGGAAAGAGCCAAGTTTTCTCCCAGAGATTAAAGAGGCGGTTTTACTTACAACGGGTGTCGTACCTCAGGCAGGTCCCTGCGCAGAGAGATCCGCTCGCTGAGCGCCTCGTTAAAGCCGTGGGTTTCCAGGCCGAGCGGCTGCTCCCCCTCGGCGGCAGCCCCTTCCCCAGGCTGCAGAGGCAGGGGCAGGAGCTGGGGCTCCGGGTCCCCCTCTGCCCTCCCCGCCGGCCGCCTGCTCTGCTGCTTCACCACCCGATAGCCCTTCCTGGCCTTGCTGTGGTTCCTTCTGCCGGCGGGCGACACGACGGCCACGATCAACTCGTCCTCCCGCAGGGAGATGAAGGGCGACAGCCCGTCCAGAGGGTAATACTGCTGGCTCTCCTCCTGGGTCTCCAGCATCTCTTGGGTCTCCGCAAAGTCCATCTGGTACCCTTCCCGGGGGTTGAATTCCACAGGCTGGAAGGTGCCTTCTTTGCTCTGGTTGCTGGGTGGTGGATTCAGCATTGTAACCATCAGTAGCAAAAAGCCCAGCATCAGCAGCAACAAGAGAAACTGCAGCTTACGTGATCCATATCTGCATTTCTTCCTCAAGAACATACTGTTGGTGACAAAACGATACAGATGGTCATGTTAAATATCACTTGGATCTTTCTCAGGCTCCAGTCCTCGGGTTGCAGCAAAGCCCTGGTTTTCACTATCTGCCAAGAGGATTTTTTTTTGCTCCCCTCACATTTCACTGATGCCGTTTCATGCTTTCCTCTCTATTTACAGACAAAATATAACATTCCTATTAATATTGCACTTACTGTAGTAAAAGGTAGCATGGATCCAGTGAGATAAAGTAGATCCTTTATTAGACAGAGTCCCAGCTTACTCAGGAAAGCGCAGGTTTAGCAGATGAATAACTAAAGTTTTGATTTTTTCCTTTTTAAATTCTAAGTAAAAAGAAATCCTGTTTCTTATAGTTTCCTTCCGTAGTAGTTCTTGCTTCTTCAAAGTTTCCAGTTGCTGCCTGGATTGAAGCGCCTTATTTCTGAAAGCAGATCTGACAGCTCTCCCCCGTTCAGAGGCTTCAAGTTAACTGTGATCAACAGATGAGAACTAGTCGGTCCCTGACTTTGTTTCACACATAACTACGGCACTCAGTCAGGAAGCACTTTGCCAGACATAATACAGAGCAATGTGTGCGTCTTTCTCTTGGTCCTAATGCCCTCACTGTTCTTGTCCTATCAAATCAAAACTTTGCAAAAGCTGTAAGAGGTGAAATATAAGAAGCAAAATGTATTCTAAAAGAAATCAAGGCACACCACGAATCACTGTACTTCTGAATAGCCATATTAAGCTAAGAATGCTCAGTGCAGGAAGCAAGAATTTTATAAACTGAGTAAAAGATGGAGTGCACATGATTTATTCAAGGCTAGATTTACTCATATGGTAATGTGCTAGCTGGAGTATATGAGTATATTTCATTTTCAATAAATATTTACAGCCGTAGGGATTTTAAGACTGACATAAGGATGCCAAATTATCACCTGGCAGACTGAAGTTGTCTCCTCATCCATAAATTTGGTATGGCAGGGAAGCAGCACTTCCAAGTTTTCAATAGTCCAGGAATATTGTGTGGAAAGTCTGGCCTGGAACAACAGCTACTGACACTGAAAGAAAACAACGAGTTCTGTGATTAAAAGGGGAGCTTGGTCTCTGAGGTCTGTCTGCTAATGTTGCTGGCATGGGTGCTAGTGGGCACGGACTGTGGCATTTTTTTGCTGCAAGATGGATGCTTGTCCAATGGGAAAAGGGCTGGGACAGTCCACACGCTCCAGCGTCACACCCCTCCTGGTCGGGCAGAGATCAAGTATGGATATAACTCAGGTGTTACCAACCCTTTTGACACTGGGAGCATGGGATGTGTTTTTTGCTTATCGTGCAATATTTGACGAGCAGAAAGCTCCAGCTCCAGGAGGCATGTTATTACTGGAGAACTTACACATTCACCTCTTTTAAAAAGTACATTTCTAGACATTATAGATTAAAAAAAACACCCTGAAGACATGAATACAGTATACTCTGAAGAGAACCAGGGACTTGGTCTTTTTTTTTTTTTCTTCTTTCCCATTGCTTCCCTGTAAGAACTTCTGTAACCTTAGACTATGGTTCCTGGTAAATGACTTTCAAAAAATATAAAATAAAAATGAGAGGACACCGACTTTTGAACTAAAATGAGTCATGGCCTTCAGAAGGAAGAACTGGATAGAGCAACTTAAAATCACTGGAGACATGCAGTGTCTGGCACTTCTGTGTACTCCCCTAAGTGTCTTATACAGAATGCCTTGAGGGAGCGTGGCTGGTCTGCTGTGTCTTGGCACCTTCCCTACCTCAGCTGTTCTTTAGAAGATATAATACTGCTTTAATCATATCTTGGGTAGAAGAAAGATTTAGCCAATATTTTGATACTACACCATTGTATGTGTCTCCCTTTTTTAGCCTATATTCACAGAAAAGTAACATCCCAACCCACCTTCAGCCCTGAGAATATTGCTTTTTATCCTACTTTTCATAGGGGAAAAAAAGTGTTGATGATTTCAATTCAGTAGGGAAGCAGCACACATTTGCATTAAAAAAATCTGAGTTCAAAAGCATTCATTTAAATAACAATATGTGTCAGACATAGAAAGACAAAGTGAAATGGAAATGAAGAGACCTGTCCGAAACACTCTGCAAAAAGCTGGCACCAGTGACTTGCAGAAGGTTCAGTTTCACAGAGTCCCATTATCAGGCATATGGAAGAAAAGAAAATAAAAGAAAATAAAAGGAGAAGCTACAGAGTGTGTGGAATAAATGAGAGACAGTATTACTGGCCTTTTTTCTTTTTTTACTTTTCTGATCTACCCAAGTATTTTAATTAAATTTAATTAATATTTTTGTCCTGGCTAAAATATTATAACAGAATGCTGTAACAACTCTGATCAAGATAATTCTAGCCTGCAGGGGTAACTACTGTATAAATTCTCTCCTGGTATGTTCTGTGCCGCTGAACAAATACACCTGGGTCACTCGGGCAGCTTTGTTTCAGCTACAGATGAAAAGAGACCCAATTAACAAATATACAGCAATCTTTGCTATTTTTGGGACAGAGCTGATAGGTAACATTCTCATCGAAACATATGGATTCTGGCTTTTGAATATATCCTGACCATTTTAACAAAGAAGAACAGTTACAGAAGATGTTTGGAGGTCAGTCTCGTCAATTAAATGTGCAAGTATAAAACACAGGGTGGCACACTTCCAGCAGCCTCCATTCCCTGTCCAACATGGACATCTCTGTTGAAGCTTTTTCACAACCATCCCCAGGTGTGCACAAAGAGCCTTCCTGAACCATCATGCGTCAACGAGACTCTTTTCCAACCTCGTCTCTTAAAAATGAACCAGGAAAGCACTGTGGTTTTCCATTGCCAGCATACAGAGGAGAGATTGTCTTTCCAATGGCTGAGCCCTTCAGCGTCTGAGAGGATGTGTCATTTCTGAAGTACACTTGAAGAATAGCATCGCTTTCTTATCACCTCCCTACCTGGAAGTCAAGAAGGCCACGTCCAAGGTATTTTATTTCTATCCGTGGCTACTAAAAAACACACTACAAAGTAGGCTTTTCACTGGGACACAGAATGGGTTGCTCCCTCCTGCCTAGCTCTGAGGGGGTCCCTCTCCCCAGGCATCCTAGGACATGTTCCTCTGCATCCTTTGATTAAAAAGGAGGACTACATGTCCCAGGCTCTACCCTCAGGCTTCATGCAGGTAGCCCACAAAAGGGGCTGCTCACAAAAGGTATTGTTGGGCTGCTGTTCATACAGCAGACCCTAGAGCAGTCAGTGGGAGAGGAGTATGTTACACGGTCTATGCCAAATACATCGGCAATTGCCCCAGAAAGGGCCAGCCTCAAGTGCCAATATTGACCAGTACCAATATTGTGTTATCTTTCCTACTGGTAAACCCATACAAGTGGTGAAAGACTTGGGCTCCTAACCAGTCCTGCTCAGGCAGACCCAGTTGTGGACAGTATACATACCTTCAGTAAATGCAAAGTCAAGCCGTATTGACTCCTCCATTTTTGAATGCTTGCTTATGCCTCTGGTTGTTGAGGAGGAAAATATTCACCATCCTTCATTGTTGCAAATTTTGCTCATTAATTGCTAAGAGCTAGAACATGAAATCAAATCTAGGTCTTATTATTAATTTGAAAAATGTTAGGAAACATAGTTGCTTTATCCAGAGAACTAAGCCCTTCAGTCAACTGTGGTGTAGCTGCTTGTACTTACCCTTTCCTCCCCACCTCATTTTGGCTTGCGTTTTTGTCTAAACCATTCCCCATCACATACTTCTTAAATATTATGTGACATGTTATGTTATCCGTACGTGAAGAAAAAACACATACTTTCAATGTGCAGAGCCTGTATTTAACTGCCAGGAAAATAACAAAGAAAGAATAAAAACAAAGCTGGATGGAGGAAAGAGCGTGTGGACAGGTTGTTACTTATTCTTTAATAAACATCTTGGATTGATTTACACTCCTATGCCAAAAGCAGATGTGCCACCTTCCATTTAAAGACTCAACATGTAGCAGCACTCACGGTTTCATAGCTGCATGTATTATACGCCACAGCTCTTTGTACATTTTAACAATGGCTTTATTTGCACAGATGTGAAGAAAGTCAGTGCATAAAATGAGACTGATTACATGGTGCTCAGATTTGTAGTGGTTTTATAATCAAGTTACTTCCCTCATTCTTCCCAGGGTACAATAAGAAATATGTACTTGTAGATTATCACAGGATATAATTTATTTGCAGGTGTTGCAGATGCTTTGTGTACTTGGCATTGCACCAAATATTGTTTGTTCAATGACATTTTCTAATACCAAGTTAATAATAAATTAGAATACGATTCTGTGGAACTCAGTTTTGAGGCTATCAAAGCTTGATAAAATCTGTTGATCACCAGCAGGGATTTTGGCACTGGCATTGTGATTTATAAAATGTTTGCCAACCTGTCATTGAAGGAAATGCAGCTGAAATTCCATTTTTACAAGATTTCTGCTCATAAATCACATGGCCAATATAAAACGGAGCATGGAAGCCTCTGTGCTGCTTTGCAAAAGCAGTTCTGTGGCCGTGAAGGTCAGCAGCACTTGATGGGAAGTAAAGGGAACGTATCACAGGAGTGACAGCTTCTGGATTTCCTCCACCACAGGGTCTGGCTAACTCAGAAATGGTAGCTCTCAGGACTTAAAGGGCAATGGTATGTACTCCTTGCCTGAAACCCAGGTCCCTAACACAGCCTTAGACAGTTACCAACTATCTGGGAGGAGTGAGACCTTTAAGCATTATTAGCCAACCTAGAAATTATACATCTGAAGCACTGTGGGCAACACGCATGCCATCACATCCTCCTGCCTCTTGTACTCAACTGCAATTAATATCCTTAAGCTGAAGAGGATCCTGTATACCTTCAGCCCCCAGGATCCAAACCCAGGTAACCTGAATCCAGCTCTAAACTGTCTGGGACTACTTGTTGACTATTGTCAACATCCTTCCCTAGAAAATCATCCCCCATTGACTGTAAAATCTAACCCACCATTAGAGACAGTGGGACAAGTTCTTAGCTGGCTCTGAATTGCTGTAGCTACACAGGTGGAAATGGAAATAAGGTGGTTTACTCTTTTGAAGTGACTGGCCTGGCCTTTTTGGCTTTAAAAATTAAACAAATGAGGTAAGGGAAATTGATCCCTTATGTAGTATTAACATCAGTAGAGTTACTTCAGGGATAAATTCAGCCCTATGGATGGAGGCTCACAAGAAGGAAATCTCCATCACAGGTTTCCCCAGGGAAACTCTACCTGTAGAGTTTAATCTGTGGTCAGAAATTTACTTTACTTCCACAGAACAGGCCATGAAACCATTTGCAAACAGACCATCTCTAGAAATCTGGGTGATACTAAAGACACTCACAACAATGTCTTTTTTCCCTACCAAGTACCTGGTGGGGAGCTCTAACTTCACATCCTACTCTATTTCTCTCTGCATATATGGGAGATATATAAACAGCATATGCTTCTCAGAAACTTTAAAAGCAGGCAGCATTTAAAAGTCCCAATATTCATATAGAGAGGCTGTCTCCATAGTACTTATTTTTAGTTAAAATGGTGTTTAGGCTAAGTGAAAAGAAAAAGCGTTAAATTGTTCCTGCATCTCCTGATTCACTCAAGTATTGAGTGACGTGCAGTTACACAACTGATAACACGTGTTTCAATGCAGCGGTCATCTACATCACCGAGGCTGGAAGTGACCTTTCTTTTTTCTAAATAGTTACGTATTTGTGTGTACTTGGTATGGTGAATAGCTGCTCTTCAGATACCTGCCGAGCACTAGGGGTATAATTTACCAAGAAAGTTGGCAGAGATTATCATAGTTGTGAAAAACCCTGATGAGAAGACAGTATTTAATGGTAGTGTGAAGAGCAAATGATTTCACTGTTGCTGGGGTGGGTTAAGAGCTGAGTAAAGCCCAAGTTAAGTCACTGCAGGTGTACAGCTTAATGAGCTGTAGTTGGGTAGCAGGTGAGCAAAAGCTGAGAGCACAAGGGGCATATATTGGAGTGCTGTTAAGATGGAAGAGCTACAGAAAATGTGGGATGGATGTTTGAGGTAAGGCTGTAGTGTTTTAATTTTTAACATGAGGAAAATACAGAGAAAATGAAAATAAGTTATGTTGCTATCACATGTGTGGGAGTTATATCTGAGATTTCTATCCATGTCTCCTAAATAAGACATATTTTTTAATTATTTGGTAAGAGGAATGCAGAAAATACTCATTTTTGCAAGCCTGTTGCCTTTATTAGTTGTTTCTTTTTAAAATAACTTATATCCATAAGAACTAACACTGAATTTATGATGCTCTTCAGCTGTGCGTATGCAAAAGTTAAATTTCAAGAGTAAGGTCCTAGATTTCTCCCTCAGCCCCCCTGTCCTGTTTAAGTGCAGCTCGTAATGGGATGGATATAAAACAAACCCTATGCTTTTCTTCATATTTGTTTGGGATCATCAATGTTCACGTAGAGTGAATAAAAGTTAAATGTAAAGTACTATTAAAAAATGAAGCTGGGCTTCATGCCTAAGATGTTCTAGATAAGCTAGGTTTGGCCCAAAAATGTGCTTATGTACTACTGATATCTGGAGGAGCTGTGTGTGTGGACTACGTATTTAAGAGCAGGATTGAATTTAAGGAGAAAGGAAACGTGTGTGTGTACGTGCATATGTATGAATATAGAACTGTAGTCTGTGTATATACTATATGTGTGTGTCTATGACAGTATAAATACATCAAATATAAACAACCTAGTCTACACTCATGGCTTGCATGTCCATTCCCACCTGGATTATCCTACCATCCTGTTGGATGTGCTGTTTGGTTTGTGGCAGGGTGACTAAAGAAAACAGTAATCCAAATGCTGAAGATACTTCCTTTCTTGGCTTTTTTAACTGGAATGGATGAAAACCACTATTCTCATCCCTCTAGCAGTATAGCATTGAATTCTGTACAGCTGAACGAAGTATATGGTTTTAATTTGGTAATATACTTTTAAAACTCGTTATCAATATACATTCTTGGTTCACACTGACACTCTGGGAAGTTGCTCAGTAATGGCTGGAACTTAGAGAACACTTGAAAGCAAATCCTCCAGCAGAAGCAGACTTACTTCCATGTTGTGGCACTCCCTGAGAATCCTGCTTTGTTTTGGATCAGCTATTTTCTCCTGCCTTAAAATAGGAAACTCAACAACCTTGATTAAGGAAATCTGCAAAGAGACACAAGACCCCTTTATTTACTGTCTCATGAAAATATCTTCATGTTGGCAAGACATTAATAAAAATAGCAGAGTGGAAGGAAGTGGCAAGACAACCAAGATATGTGTTAATTTACTATGTTGCCTATACAAGCCCGTGTTTCCAAAGGAACAGCGCTGATAGAAAGGAAAAGAGTGTCCTTTCCAAACACAGCCTTTTGAGGGAGGTGAGGCACACAGCTACAATGGATGCTTGCCATGAGAAAAGCTTACTTGTGTCTGTAGTTTGCAAGAGTTGTCCATGTGATTTTTCTGAGCTTTTTTCTGTTCTGAACAGAAATTTAGACGGTAACAGGGATTTTGGAAATGAAGTTATAAGAAATAGGATTGTCATGACAAAAGGTTAAATATCTAAAACTCCCTACTTCCTGGCAGCTTAGGAAAGAGGCAGAGGTGGTGGAAGGTATAGGCTGTGGTCACTTCTGGCTGCCAAACAAGAGTCAATAGGAATAGACACGAAAGGTTTTATTGCTTTGATCACAAGCAAGACATAGTTAATAGACCTCGATTAATCTTTTAAAAGATATGCCTGCAAAAATATCATCCAGGTTGTAAAGGTCACTGAGACTGGGATTTCTGACTGTCAAATGCCAGGAAAACTAGTGTCATTCACCAGAATCCAGACGTGCTTTGAACTGCACAAAAACACAAACTGAGATATGTGACTGATCGTTCCAGTTCATCTTCTCTGTGCTTATGACTGAAGTAAAAGTTTCTCTTCTCTTACTTAATTGCAACATATGACACAAGACAGTTGAGACTTTTTTTTACTGATTCCTTTCCTCTTCATGTTAAGTCTTGATTTTTATTTTTTTTTTCTGTTCAGGAAAAAGAGTCTCTAGACATAGATGGGATGTTTGATTTGTGAAGCTGGTTCGCAGATGTAGTCTGAGAAGCCGGTTGGCTGGTTAATGCTCACAGAAATTGAAACAAATGATAGAGCTGTTAAATGGAGAGAAAATGAAAGTTCAAGAGGTAGACTTGCAGTTAGTAATTTGAACTAAGCCTCTGCTCAAGGTTCTTGAGTGCTTCTCAGAAATCATAATCTTGGCATCCATACAACAGAGAGTGAAAATGCTAGGCAGATGATTTTGGTAGGAAGAGTACTACTTTTAAAGGTGCATACCTGGAGATTGGCATGCTTTTTGGAAGAGCCTGGTGACTATAGATTTATCATGGTGTGGGTACTAGGAACCTGGGCTGTTCTTTTGCTAGCACTAACATTTCTGTCAACAGCCTCAAAAGCGTGAGTTTTGGGAAACAGTGATTCAGAGATTCTGCACCAAAAGGGAAGGAGGGGGAGGAAACTTTTCAGTAGAAGTTAAATTATGGTCCTGGAGGCTTCTCAGGATTTTTCCTATACAAAGAAAGATGTCATGCAGGGGAATAAATCATTGCTAGAAAAATTATGGGAGATTTCTGATTAGGGTCAAAGACAGTGAGAATTTGGCATGGCCACATCTGAACCCAAACCCACTACTCCATGGCCTGGACAAAAGTCAAGAAGATCCGCATCTGACTCTGGGCCTGGTCCACCAGGTCATCTCCATTAAGATGTTGTATCACTTCTACCTTACAGTAAAGCTGTGTTCCCACACAACTGTCTGGTTTATAGAAAGGCTGATATATAGTCCTGGAGCATACAAGAATCTGTACACCAAAAGCTGGAGAAGTGGCCCACAATTTTAAGAGGAATTCTCCAAGCCAGAAAGTACAGTGAGTGTGCATGTTCAGGGGGTGCCATTAGACTTCTGGAAACCATCACTCAGCAGGTATATGAGGAAAAAAGAACAAGTCTTTATAGTGGTTTTAATAAAGTGTATGCTATAGCACCTTTCATCTTCAAAGAATGAACCAAATTTATTGTTGGTATGAACCCACTGGGTCCAATGAAGTTGAAGAGGGGGGTGTGGTTACCCCTTTACTAATCAGGGTCATGATTTCACAGGACTATTATTTTGTGCCTTGTCAGTAACTATTACAAAATCTGGGAGGCTGCAGTACAAATTTAGCAGCAAAAGGCAAACTGAATCTTGTGACTGCAGGCTTAATGGCCATCATTAAGTATAATATATATGCATAGCTGCAGTACACTTCTTTTGCCAAGTTTCTGGAAAGATCAGTTAAGTAACTGACTACAGGAGTGTAAAATTTATACTTCATCTCACTAATGACTACTTTTGTTCCTATTGCATGCAGTATGAAAGTCTGTAGATCATATTACATACAAAACTGCACCTCGTTCTCTTTCTTGCCCTCTTGCACAGCAGTGTTTTCAGTGTATTCCTTGACTCTATGGAAGCTGTCAAACTTCCAGTTATGGAAGGTGAAACACTGGACATCATACAAGCACCCAAAAAGAAGCAATACATTTGCTGTTAGTAAAGCAAAGGCCTTTGGAAATGAGGGTACAAGCAAGCTGGCATGTACGTTTCAGCAGGGTATGGAGAACATTTCTTCCATGTTGCCTCAGTCATTTTATGGTGTGGAAAGGGCACAGGGCCAATAAGTGAGGCTAGCTCTCTGTTTGTTTTCCCCTTGGCCCTACATACTGGGAGTGCAAGCTAATGCATTTTGCTTGGCTCCTGCAAAGGAGTTCAAGGATCCCCTTCTTTATCTGAGCAGGCTTTGGCAAGATCTGTCTGCATCTTGCTTTCTTAGTGGGAGCTTTACACAGAACTCCATTCACGTTGCTGGCAAACTAATGTGCTGGAATTTCTCAGATGTGACTAATCTGTATTACACATCTGATGTTTTATTTAGAGGCGGCGGGGGGGGAGCGGAAAGCAACATTAGCAAAGCAAAGGAATAAATTTACCTGCTTAAATGCAATACGCAGAATCAAAACCATTCAAGTTAGATGTGAAACTGTCTCATTGCTACTGGCGTTTCAATACTTTGTGGATGGGATTCTTTAAGAAAAGTATTGCATCAATTCTTGGTGGAACAACTATTGTCCATGTAAAAGTAGCTTTTTAATGTGGGACTTCTTGCAAATATTTTGCAGAACTCTACCTTAATTACAGAATCATGCAGTAAGGACAGATCCTAGTGTTATCTTTCAAATTACCCTCTTAGAGTTTAATTTAAAAAAGAATGGGTGGACATTGTTCAACATGGAAAAAATGATGCACCTACAAGTAAATATCAACTTAGATATATTAAATGATTAAAATGCTTTGAGAATTTAAGCTAGTCTGTAAGTATAATGCACCAAGCATTTTTGCTATACTGTAGTTTGTGTCTGCTCTAGGTTAGTCTCCTTGGTTTCTATGAAATGATCATCTGCTCTTGGCATATAAACACTGCGAAGAGAAGTAACCAGGAAACACATATTGGTATTATGATAACCGTGGAGTAAGTGACCAGGAATTCCTTTGGAAGCTGTACAGACTACTCTATTATTTGTTGCTGTGAACAACACTGGACTATATGCCGTGTAGTACTATCTATGCATGGAGGAAAGTAGAGGGAATTGGAAAACTGCTTGAAAGTTGCTTTGGAAAGATGTAGCTAACGGTGATAGTGCCCTGGAAATTACACAAAGGGGATATATGAGCTGATGTGGATTCTCCCTGTGTTTAGCTGTTGCTGGTGGATTGCTTACCTTTGTTTATTTCCTACATTTGTCTGTTTAGATTTCCACCATCTCCAAATGGGACCTGCGTTATGTCAACTGTTCATACAGCATCTCTACAAAATCAGCCTAACCTTAATGGTAGTTGTGTAAAGGCTGGAATTAATGTGGATGGCAAATTGAGGGAACGCTTAAGTTCAGGGGAAGCTGCTTTTAGCTTTGATCAGGATATCATACCTTGTGTCCCCAGTTACCATCGTGTAGCATCAGACAGGTTAATAGGCATAATGAGGCTCTTTTATAAAGCTGTAAAAGAAAGTAACCTAACAACTAGATGTAGGTGGAACTGACTGGTGCAAACACCTCTACCTCTGCGTGACAGATCCCTCATAAAAGACAATTTATCAGTGGAATGGGGTTGCAGCCAGAACACTTTTTTTTACAAAGAGGATCAAAATGGCTAGGACACTTCTACATACTAGAATAAGAGATTTGTCTCTACTAATCCTTCACTGGTCCTTTCAAACATGCGTTCGCTAACTGGAGCTTTGAGTGTTACAGAAAGAGCTCATGACATGTTGATGCCTTCAGCTCAGTGTTACTTAACATCTACAAAAAATTACTTGTTTTCCTGCAATATTTAATTATTTATTTTCTGCCCACTGTGTTTTTTTAAGCTTTTGTGATGAAAGGGGTGTTCACAAGCAGCCTGTATCCTTCAGACTTGCGAACAGGCTTGCTCATCTCTTACAACAGGACAGTCTGTGCTGTTGCTTAAAGAGTATCCTTCAAACAGTACAGTACTACATAAAATAAGGTGAAATGACATACAGGCCTTGTAATAAAAACTCCTAAGTCTATACCATCCCAGGTATTATTCCTGGAAATAAGAGGACTCTGCAGTTTTCTGTAGCTTCTCTCTGCTGCAGAAAGCAATTGCTACCACAGCACTCTGTCATCTCCCCTGTCTCTTGACAGACTTTTGTATGAGTGTGCTAGAACAGACTGTCCCACACTCTCTTCTGGTTCCACTGACCTTAAAGAGAATCCACAGATTCTTAGGCTACTTCAGCTGCTTCATGCTCCTGGCATGGTGTGGAGAGACGAGGGACCTGTGGTATGTGAGGATCTTGCCGTTGTCTCCCAACACTAAATATTTGGTGTGGAAAAAATGTCGGACATGACTACAAGGCCAGCCTTCAAACCAGGAAAACCTTGGTGAGTGGTAACAAATAATGCTGGATGTTTTGTATTGCTTGATGTATGGGGTGCCCACTAGTCAATAAGACATCTATTCATAGACTAAGGAATCACAGCCCCAGCCTGCAGAGGTTTGCACCCCTCGTACGAATGTCTCTGTGATTTGTGCTCTGTGTTGAACCTGTGCTAGTGGAAATATGAGATCCATGCGTTATTGCTCAGTGCCAGAGAGGGACTGACAGAGAAGAATGAGTTGGAAACAAAAGAAATAAACAGCAGCAAACTAATTTGGCTGGACTTGTTGCCTCAGTCGATGTGAGGGGTGCGTCTAGTGACAGGATGCCATGCCAAGTGGCTGAGGCCTACAGCTGTGGTGATGTGGTAAATAGGAAATGTGGGGGTCTTTTTGTGGCAGCAACTCCGGGCTGACTGAGCTGGATCTGGATGACCGTGAGCCGACAATGTGCCCTTATGGCCCAGAAGGCCAATGGAATACTGACATGCATCAGGAAGAGTGTGACCAGCAGGTCGAGGAAGGTTATCTCCCCCTCTACTCTGCCCTGGTAAGGCCCCATCTGGAGCACTGTGTCCAGTTCTGGCCTCCCCAGTTCAAGAAGGACAGGGAACTGCTGGAGAGGGTACAGCAGAGGGCTAAAAGATGATTAGGGACCTGGAGCATCTCTCTGAGGAGAGGTCTTTTTAGTCTAGAGAAGAGAAGGCTGAGGGGGGATCTGATCAATGCCTATAAATGCTTAAAGAGTGGGTGTCAAGAGGAAGGGGCTGGTCTTTCTTCAGTGGTGCCCAGGGATAGGGCAAGAGGAAATGGGCACAAAATTGAATATAAAAAGTTCCACCTAAACACGAGGAGAACCTCTTTACTTTGAGGGTGGCAGAACACTGGAACAGGCTGCCCAGAGAGGTGGTGGAGTCTCCTCTGGAGACATTCAAAAGTTGCCTGGACAAGTTCCTGTGCAACCTGCTCTAGGTGGACCTGCTTTGGCAGAGGAGTTGGCCTAGATGATCTCCAGAGGACCCTTCCAGCCCCATGTGATTCTGTGAAATCATGTTCTGTGCATCAACACAGGCTTGTCTGCTCTTATACTGGGCAAAATGCACCTTTATTCCTTCTGTTTCTGCCAAGTTCATTGTCTTACAGTGTGGGGTGTTTTTCTGGTTAGTAGTTTTTTGTTTTTTTTTTCTTTTGAGTATGAGTCTATGTTGTCCTGGTGATCTTCCTAGAGCAGGAGATTATCGTCACATCTGAGATGCTTTTTGACTGCTCTTAGAACAAATTTATCTTAAAAACAAAGCAACTGGCCCTGCACGTTCTGCTCTAATTGCTGTTGTGCAGAATTTGTCAGAAATTAATGCTCAATTTGTCTCTGGGGTGTGCTTCCCTATTTATTATATGATCTTCTGGTTTCCTCAGGAACATTGGCTATGTCGCTGCTGAATAAAATCAGTCCATTTGTGCCCTGCCATGCCAGGGTGTCTGGCTGCCATGGCCTGCTGCCTTATTGCCCGTCTTGCAGAATGAATGGCCCTGTGCCTGATTATCTCCACACCTGCTCTGGGACAAGAAAAAAAATTCTTAATTTTCCCACACACTAAGTTCACTTTCAGTGGTGATTTTTGTATGACCACTGTGTTACATCTTGTGAAAAAGCAGATGCTTGGATCTTATCATGGATGATATGTACAGAATCATTTCCAGGATATCGAGAGGTCCTGGAGTTCCTAGTCAGATGCAGGGCCTCATTTTGCCTGTTTAAATGTCTCTAAATCCTCAGCAACTCTAACATGAATTTCTAACAGTGCAGATACTCTTGTTTTCAACCTTCTAGCAAACAGAATATCATCAGGCAACTATGCATTCTCCACAGGGGTCTTTTAATTTAAGATAATTAAATATGGATCAATCTCATTCTATAGCTTTTACAGTACTCATTTTATTTTGACACTGTTTTCTACCAAGCCCTTAATTGAGGCTAATGGGAATTGCTTGTTACATTTCTAAATTCACACTTTATTGCAATGATTTAAACTCACACTTGCTAAACTGTAGCCTACTGTCAAACTGTTTCAGTTGTGCCATTTCCAATGAAAATGGTTTTTATACTCTGGCCTAGCGTGGTCATTTTGTTAATGTTTTGCACAAAGGTATAAGACAGGTACATAATTTTTTTTCCCTGCTAATATAAAATGATGTTTGCTTGTGTTGCTCTGAAGCAAAGATGGGGTCTTTTACCTGATCTGGTCTCTGTTTTTTGAAAGAACCTTTCCGGGTTTCCTCTGCGTCTCTAAATCCAAAAGAACTCTTCTTCATTCATGATCTGGGCTCTGGCTGATTAACTGTAATGAAATAGTGGGCATGGTGCATCAACTGGTTCTTAACAGTATGATCTTCTAAGCTTATTTTGCTAGTGACTCCATATTATTTCTAGTCTTTTGGACCAACCAATTTCCTTTGTTCTTAACCACATTTAAGAGATATGCTTGCTGCTTTGGGGATGGAGTTCTTAGTCTGCAAACTTCAGGACAGAAACAGAGTGGAAAAAAAACCCAACCAAATCCGACTTCTCTGCACTCCCGTGTGTCATACAGGGAGCTTTCTAGCTTCTCGGAAGATTAAAGTCTTGGAGTCTCCTGTTTAATAGTGAGAGATTTGAAGTTCGACAGCTGAGTATGGAACAAGGGAGGATTAGAAAGAGCAACTATAGTTCAGGTTAAAATCTTCATTATGTCATATTCTCTGTATGTTCAAGGCAAATATTCTGTACAAAATTGTCATTAGAGTACCCATCTTCTACCATCCCATGAGGTTGCAGATCACCTCCATGGGACCTCATTTGTTTTCTCCCATTTACCTGTGGAAGATGCCATCTTTACAGTCTGCTCAAGTGGAGAGCAGCTGCTCTCTCTTCTCAGATAGTTATTCCTCCTGGAAGATTGCAGCTTTCTTTAGCAGAAGGTGCTATGCATTGAATGTAAGCAATTATCTCTGGCCACTATATTGTCTATTCCTTAAAAACATTCATGAAGAAAACCTTTCACTTGGCAATCAAAGCCCTGAATTTAGGAGCATGGACAATCTTAGAATGCATGGCTCCTGTTAGTGTTTTTATGCAGGGCTGCCACTTAACCAGTAACCAGTTTTGCATATTGACATTCGGTCTTCGTAGGGTTTTTTGTTTGTGTTTAATCTTGGCAAAATCGTCCTTATATTTTCCTGCCTTAGGGAACATGACAGTGATACTGGTTTTAGATGTATGTCTTAAACAGATGGATTTGACCTGGGGGAGGCAATTGGTGAAAATAACTCGGCAGTGAATCTTTAGACCTTAGTAAAAAGCAGCATAGGAAAATGTTTCTCCCGTCTGGAGGTTTCCCTATTACATCATAGGGGTGACGGATTGTCTGGACGAGGGAAGGCTGTTGAAATGCTGGGATATAACCTGCTTGATTCTGTTTTATATAAACATCATTAGCTGCGTCTAATCTTTGCTACTGGTCTAAATGGCTTAATGCTTCATCCCACTATGAAAGTCTGCTTTTGCTTAAACATGGTGTGCCAGCATCTTCCTTATTTCAAGGGCAATTTTGCATGAGTTGGGAGTGCTGTATCTCAACCTGCTTGGATATATTCCAGTTTTTTTAAAATCATTCAAGAGTTCAGAATGCCTTAGTAACACTGAGGTCATAGGACCTGCTTCTATCCTTTTATATACAGTTGCTCTAGCCAAAGAGGTAAGTTTTGGCTTCCCCTGCAGAACCATATTGGCTTTAAATTATGACTTTTCTCCATTTTAATGTAGCCACTATGCCACTTACCAGATCTGGCTCCTCTGTGGATACAACCGTATGTGGTTTTGATACTTAAGTTTGCTAGCCATTTCCTCCTAGATGAATTGATGCTACTTGGAGGCATTCAACTGGATATTTATCTTGTCTACTGAGTTGCTTAAGTTGTAGACGTTTGTTGTGTAAACCCACTGCAGTTTGCAGAGCTATCAGAAGGCACAATACGAGATACCAGGGTCTGTACAGCTGTTGTGATGTTTGAGAAGAATGACAAGCTATGACAAGTTGGATTTCTTTTCACACTTCAAAGAGTGCTTCTAGGGACTGTAATCTTAAAAAACAAACAAAACCACAAAAAAAAAACCCAAACAACAAACAAACAAAACCAAACCACCAAAAACAAAACAAAAAAGCAACCACCAAACAAAAAAAAAACACAAACCAAAAACTTAGAGTTAATGGTTGACATGGAAATGACAAAAAGAAATGGAATTTTGTAGTGCTACATCAACAGATTTAAAGTAGAGTTGGCAATGCCATTTCATAAGGAAAATTGTATTTCAGACTTTGATCTACCATATAAATCAAGAATAGGAAAATAACACTTCAGCATGATGGTACAGGATGCTTAGTAGGAGAGCCAGCTGGGGCAGTGCAGTATGGCTTGCCTGCTGCTTTGGTCTTTGTTTAAATTGCCTGCCTGCGCTTGTTAACATTCAGAGTAGATATTTACTGAACTCTTAAAAGATATTTGCTATCTCTGTATTTGACAACTGAGAGATACTTAGCATATCTGCTGACACTATTTATCTGTGCTTTTATTAATATGTATTTATCTCTTTTTGTTCCATTTAAGGCTGGATTACTTCATCCAAATCCATCATAAAAAGATAGTGTTATTGTAGCCACAATCATCTAGGGTACAAGAGAAACAAGCCTCACCTTCTTCTATAAAATGGAGATTTCTTATACAATTGTTAAGTGGCTTGATTTGCTCTCATCAGATTTTTGATTATTTTGACAGCTGAAATAGTTTGTATTTTTCTGAATAATATATCTCTGATTATTTTAAGGGGTTGTTTTCTTGCACAAAATGAAATCCCATCACAGCAGCTGTATCTCTTCTTAAAATGCCAGCTACATAGCAACATGTTCAATGTTTAATTAGTCTTGCCATGTTATTAATGTCTCAGAAATACTTGGCTGTTAAAATGTAGAAAAGCTAATGTATACATATAGCTTATTTATATGCATAAATTAGTATAAACATGAAAAATGTAGGCTAAATGCCCAGATAATCTTCTTTGACAGGCAGCTTAGCTAGACTGCGGAATCAAGCCTCCTCTCAGGCAGCCTTGAGCATTGGAAGGTACCCTGTGGCGCACAAGGGGCAGAGACCTGGGTTTGTCAAGCTCTGGATTAGATGATCTGATGCTATTTGATTGCCACTGTAGTGGCCTCCCTGCTGACAGCTGTGCTCAGGTGCTTACTTTATGAAAAGGTCAAGGCTTGTTGCTTCCAGGTGACGGGGTGATTCATGCTTTGCCTGACACTCTCTGTCTTCTGAGCTCAGGGTGTAGAAGAGTATCTGACAAGTAGCAGTCACTGGGGGTGGAGAGTGGCAACTCTCTGGTCTGCGTGCAAGTGAACAAAAGTAGGAGCAGCAACTGTGGGAGGTTCTGCTGTTGCTGTACCAGGTGTGCTACAGGACATGGCATGGTGGTACCAGGAGTCATGCCAGCTGCGTTGCCTTGGGTTTACTTGGGTCCTCTGAATCTCCAGATAAGGTACTGCCCTGGAAAAAAACTCCTCACCCTAAAGTACCTTTCTGGAGCAGAAGCGTTCATGGCTTCTCATAGGACTGACCATTTGCGAGATCTGGCCTCTAATTCATATCAGAAGAGGTGGTCTGTAATGAGAAGTAGATCTACTGACTTGCAGCTGTGACCCTCCCACCCAAGTTTTTCTGAAATCTGAACCACTTTCAAGTGGACCTCAGAAGGCAAATAAAAAATAAAAAGTATTGCCTATTGGTTTAAGTTTACTATAAAGGGTCTGTGTCTCCCCTGGATTTTTTTAGGAGTCTGGGAAAAAGTGGGTAAAACACCCAACACTCCCCTACAACAGGCTTTTTAACTGCCAGCATTATCATGCCAAGAAAACCACAGAGCACAGTTTTCACGGCTCCTTTGAGGATTTGTTATGCTGCATCACTCAGTAATAGGCCTTGCTCTCTGGGAACAGTTATCAGTTGTAAATGTATTTGGTGGTGTTCCTGTCCAGAGGTTTACAGATATGTCTATACTAATAAATCTCACAAGCCGGTCTCACTGGGAGAAAGAGGTATGGCCCAACTTTTAGCTGCATGGCTTCCAGGTGTAGTGCACCTCTGTCACCTTCTCTAAAAGGATCGCTCCCTGGCCTATGTCAGTGGTTAAGGCTTACCTCCTGGCCATGCTGTCTTTATTACTATAGATTAAGTTACTGTAAAGGCTTCTAGATGTTTAAAAATCTATTTTCATGTCTTCTTGTGAATGTCCTAGTAGAGAATCTTCATATGGAATTGTTGCCCTGCCAGACTCATGTTCAACTTGAGTTTGCCAAAGCTCTTGTCACTCAGTGGACAACTGTTGTTTGATGTGCCTTACCTCATTTGCTTTCCTTGGGTCAATTAGGGAGCAGAAGAAGGGAGAGTGATTAATGGTAGTGGTGCATGAATTGCACGAGTGGTATTTAGATACGGCCATGAGTGGACATCTCTGGAGAATCAATGGAGAAAAACACTTCCCCCAAAGCCTGATGTAGAGTGAATTCGGGATAACACTTCCTGTGAGCAGTGAAGTGGGAGAAGGAAATCGTTGGGCTCTACATCACAACTTCTGATTCATAGAGAGGAAGCCTTTCTGACCTTTCAGACACTGTTATGTTTCCTGCTGCCTGTGGTACACCTCATACTGCTTATAGCCAGTCATCATTTCCTCTCCATGAAGTGCTTGTGACTAACGAGAGAAGTGAAATGGAAGTAGTTATCCTTCCTTCTTGGCATTTTGAAGGTATGAGGGAATTCTTGAGACATTGACCATTTTTTAATTTTTTTTTTTCCCCCCTCCTTCTGCTGTTCTTCTCATTCTCCTTCCTTCCCTCTCTCTTATTCCCTCTAATAGGAGCTGCCAGGGAGCAATGGTGGGAAAATTCTCTGCATTTCTTGCCAAAGCAAAAATTAAAGGATGTAGGAACTGAACCACCTTCTGTTTCTCAGAATTGAACCACCTGTTGTTTCTCAGTGCATAAACAGACAGAACATGGTGGCAGACAGTCAGAATGGCAGCTGAGGCAGATGGCTGTAAAGCTATCTGATTTATAAGGCAGCTTGACATAAAGGTAAATTATGCACCATTCGTATTGGACCGGGGCTAATTGAATCCATATATCTGTTAACTCATATTCCGAGAAGAAAACTTCATCCATTTGGATTCTGGCAAGGCAGCAAGTTCACTGCCTTAATTTCATAACTTTTGCTTTGTCCATGTTTTGTAACTGCTTAACTGCAACAGAAGACAAAATGTCAGTGTTGGGTCTTTACCTTTTACTCAGCTGCCGTGACTCAGATGAGGCACATTTCAATATGTTGAGGAGTTGTATTGCTGAACAGAAGATCCTATTTTGAGCAAATGGGAAGGTTTTGTCAGCAAAGTGCAAGGCTAATTGGTGTCTATTTAGAGAAAGAAGAAAAATAAATACTATTATTACATGAGTTTACTAGTGTAACCTTGGGAAGTCTCTAACAATTGCATGTAATTATTTGTTTCCTTTAGTCTGGAGGCAAAACTCTGCAAATGTTCTCATACTACTGTTTGACAAGGCATAAATGTGGCACCCACAAAGCAGAGATATGAACTGATATCCTTGTAGGTTCAAGTTGTACTAAAGCCAAGGCTTGCTGACATCTCACTGATATATTTAAATATCGAGCGCTTGAGAAGGAGAAACTGTTACTTCATCCATCTTTGTGAGTGAATGCCCTTGCTTCTCTTACATCTTATTTATTCATGGGTATTTGGAGACATTCCTCAGCATGGGCTGTGTAGCTGCAATTTTGTCTCCTTGGAGTTTGCCTCCTGTCCGCTTTGTTAAATGTTGTCTCTGCATTTAAGGCAATGCTACTTGTTACTTGGTTCACACCAGCCTGTTTTAGGGAAAAGTGTAGGAACTATAATTAGAGGAGCAAGTGTAAAGAGATGAGTGTGCAAGAGGGAGAAGGGTGGCAAGAGCCTCCACTGAAATAGGCTCAAGGAACTGGGAAGGAAAAGGAGGGACAAATATTGCTGGAAAGTGGGGCAGGAGGAAAAAGTCAAAACCAGCCTGCTAAAATAGGAGGCTAGAGATGGTGGGAAAAGATTAATTCCTTTGTTCGTGTGTAACATATTTGTGGGGCAGTTTCATTCTTGGATGGTGAAACATGTCTGATTACCAGTGAGAATGAAAGGGGGAATGGGCCATAGTTGCTAAAGATGAGGGGTTTGGCTCACTTTCTGGTCAGCCCCGTGATAACACTGGGAGCTCTCTGGTTTTCCTTCCCTACCCATTCCCCCATGTAATCACCGTGGCCTCAGCTCATGAAGCATGGAGAGAACTAATAAGCTTTGGTTCGCTTCAAACTGTTGTGATTCCCTCTAGAATTGTTAACAAGTCTTGTAGTCCATGAGTCAGGATATTTATTCATTATCTTACATCTAAGATTCATTTAATTCTTCTCCCCAGCTATTGTGGAAAAAACCTAAATACACTTAACAGATAAAATAGTCAAAATACGACACACAATTTCCAGCTTAGTTAGTGGAGAACTTAGGGCTTAGTATTGAAAAAAAAATTATAGTACTGGTCCAAGTGTCAGGCAGACAAGGCATTAAAGTACCCAGATTTAATGCATTTGTAAGTTATTTGCCTCCAAAGTTTAAAATGGGCTTACAACTTCAGAGTAGTATTTAGCCCCCATTTCTGATGAGATACTGAGATAAGTTGGCCTCCTGGCTAAAGTGAAGGACAGCAATTGTGTTGCTCTTTCTCTCTGCTCTATAATCATGCTACAAGTATTTAAAGAAAATATTAGGTTAAAAAAAAAAGAACCCAACAGAATAAATTGTACCTACAGAAAGGCAGAGCTGTTTTCTCCTGTTATCTGCCTAGGCATGCAGAGCTGAGGCATGCGGTGGTGCTGCAGGGGGGAAGCTCAACTCCTGGAAGAAAGTGTTAGCCCCATTTAAGGTGATGAGCTGCCCCCCCCACCACGCCCCTGGCCCCAGCATGAGCAAAGCCAAAGGCAGGCAGTGAACTGTGTTTCAAAAGCAACCTTAAACCTATGTGGCCAGGGAAGACACGAATACCTGTATATTGTATATATGGCACAGTGAGGAGCAGATAATACCCGCAGCTCTTAAATGCTTTGTGCTGGAGCTGGGGGTGCAAGTGTTGGTGCATCACATAAAGGTAGTGCCAGGAGACTGCAGAAAGTGGAATAGAGCTTTTGGGTAATGCAGAACATAAATAGTGCAAAAATCAGTGAAATGGCTCTGTTTCTCATTGCCCTGTGCAAACTAAGAGATTCCTCACATCATAAGTGTAGGTTTGACCATTTACTCTAAGGACACTCTCCTTTGGTGTCTTCATTGCTGCCACTTTTCACACTTGCCCACGTGATGATGAGTAGCAGGATTTGTCATGGGGTGGGCAAGAAATGGCCTTGAGCATTCCCAGGCAGGGCATCACCCTGGTCTGCCATTTGACACTCAGGCAGAGCAATGTGGAGGGCTGGATTGGGCCGGGTCAGACAGAGGTGGCCCTCTGTCCCGCCTTACCTGCACGGGCTGCTGTGAGCAATGTCCTGCTGCCTGGAGTGGATGTGGAGGAGGCTTCTAGGACCCCTGAGCTGTCAGTCCCCGTTCCTGCATGCGTGTCCCAAGCTGTGCCCCAGTGAGGGCATTCAGTCTTGTTGGGACAAGATTAGCCATGTATGGAGGCTGACCTTCCAACCATATGCTTTCTGTGCCATATCGCTTTACTTGTATATGCCAAGTCCCATCAAAGCAGCACGAAATGGAAAATCTTTACCTACTTGCATGTTCTCTCCCACCATATTTACTTTGTTAGTAAGTTATAATGATGCTGTCCTTAGCACATTGAATCTTATTGTGGTATTTTTATGTTCCTTTCCTGAATTAACTGCCTGGACTGGATTATGATCATGGTTACAAGGAGCTGTTCTGGATTTAGGTGGTGTATATTGCAAGTGAAATCCAGCTGAGGGGCAGGATGAATATTATGCTTAGCATACGCTTAACTGTACCCTTAGAGAAACCACAACTTGTCAGCTCTGGAATCATGATAAATTGGGCTGATTAATGCTGGGAAAACAGTATTTTTTTTTATTGTTGTTACCAAAAATGTGAACGCTGTGAAAATAGCAACCACTGTTATTCTGGTGCGGACAAAAACAATGCCAAATCAACATCAGTAAGCAACAAAAATTATAAAATTAAATGCATATTCAGAAAACCATTTAACAGAAATGAAAGTTTATGCAACCAATAAAAAGTGTGACTCATCTGTACTTCTTCCACCCAACTGCAGAGCAATGTTCCAAAACTTTCCCAGAATTAGTATGTAGAGAGTGTTTATAAGTTGAGGTCTGTTTATAAATCTAAAACTCAAGAGCAGGCAGCTAGCACAGAGTTTCATTCTTCCATCCTACTCAATGTGTTATCCATAAAAAGGATTGACCACTCAGATCAAATAGTCTATAAATGGTCCGTGAAGATTTCTGGCCTCTGAAGTGACTCTCTCTCTTTCCTATATGGCTCTGGATTCACTGGGGTGTGTGTGGAAAGCAATGGCTGTGCAGCATATTTGCAGGCTGATTGCACCATGCGACCCTGCCCAGCACCAGGATAAGCCAGGTAGCTTGCCAGGCTAGAGGGGCTTGGGCTATGCTGGGCTACAACTTGCTCAGCAGCATTTCTGTCATCTTCCGGCTGTTGTCTGTGTGATTTGGTGTATCTGTGACTGTGTGCAGCTGTGGGTAAGGGAGGTATTGATTGTTCAAAGCTGCCTTTTCTCTCTCTCATCCTTCTATTTCCTAAGGCAAACAGCTAGCATGAGTCTGCTCCCCCAGCTCCTCAGAAACTGTAGGTCACTTGTTAGCAGTCTTTTCATGATCCATTCCGAAAACATTGTTAGAAAGCTTTATTTTTTTTAGTATTATTTAGTATCATTAGACAATTATGTTACTCATGGAATACTGCCTTTTTTTTTTTTGGAACAGGTAAGTCGCCAAGTGTTACAATGAAAAAGATAATGATAGTACACTTAACACCAAGCTTCTTGGACACTTTTGTTGTTATTCTAGTGCAGTGATGCATATAAGGGTTTTTCTTTATTGGAAACAAATGTGAAGTGTCAGCGGTTAAAAGATGTTCACTGATTCAGATGGTAACAAAAGGATACCAAAGACATCGGTCCTAACAGATCAGTTCATCAAGAGGTGCTGATAAGCCCTTGGCTAGTGGAAGTTCTTCATTCTAATATGAAGTGGATAAACCAAATGATCATTTTTAAGAGCAAAACTGTTTTCAGTTGGTGAATCTTCTAGTTTTCCCCTTTCTCCAAGGAGCAAAAGTAATGCATCAGTGTAATGGAATGATAACTGCACAGTTGTTCCCCTTTGGGAGCAGTGATACACAGAGATGAAACTTAGG
This sequence comes from Arenaria interpres, assembly GCA_013399435.1. NCBI lineage: Eukaryota > Metazoa > Chordata > Aves > Charadriiformes > Scolopacidae > Arenaria > Arenaria interpres. The sequence continues at coordinate 99,272 of VXAK01018321.1, read as the reverse complement.
TCTGGCAAAACTCACTCATTTATGTCATTGTCTCATGTTATAATTATACATGTAGCTTGTTTATTTAATATTGACTTCTTGCAAAGAGAAGATATCAAATTAAATAATTTGGGGACCATTTTAAGTGCTGTTTTGTTTCTTTCAGTGCAAGCAAGAAGAAAATACTACTTCTTTTTTTCTTTGTGCTCTTTACTGTCTGCGTAATCCTCTCCAAAAACATTACTACAATGGGTTAGGCATACTCATACCATTTGGCTCTGGGCAGATCAGGATTTGTGATCTATGGAGGGGGTAAAATCAGGAAAAGTGAAAGCTTTCATTGACATTAGTTTCTTTACTTCCTTGGTTAGAAGATTATGTGGCTTGAAAGAGTGGGAAGGGTTGGGAAACTTTATGAAAACAGAGCCAAAATAAATAAATCCAGTCCAACTGAAGTAAGACTTGATAGGTAATGCATCCACACAGCAGGTGTATTTTGTTTTAACCTCATAAATATATTACATAATCCTTTGTGGAATTACTGCATACTCTTAAAAGAATAAACAAACAACCAACAACAGAAAACACCAAAAAACAAATGACAAAAAAACCCCACAACGAAAACAGCCCCACCCCAAAAAAACCCTAACCAACCCTGATGAATCATTAATATAAAATAGATAAGCCAGTTCCTCATCCTGTATTAACAATTTCACATGCAGAACACAACAGGCCAACTACTGACTTATTGAGAAGTGACTTCTCCTCCTGCTGGTGTAGAATACCTCTCCTATAAACAAGCTTCAACCAGTACTCTGCAAGCATCAAAAAGGCAGCACCAGAATGGATTGAAGTGGGAGTCAAAGTACAGCTGAGGGGACTATACCAAGTGTCACCTCTAAAGATCTAGAGAAATGTCCTTTTTTTTTTTTTTTTTTTTTTTGTGATTGAACTGATATCTCCGTATCAGACCCACTACAGTTGTGTGTAAGAGAGTAACTCTCTGAAGAAGCTGAGTAAACAGTAGTTGTCTTCTGACTGCATTGGCTTGAAGCTTCCTGGCAAACACATTCTGGTAAATAGGCCAACAGCAAACTGATCAAAATAATGTTTGTTTGGTTGTTTTTTTTCAAGAAAATATATGAAATCTCTAAATGACTTCATTTTCTATTTGTGTTCATTCTGAGTAGTGGAATTTCATGAAATGAGTATTGCATTTCTGGCTCTTTATACCAAGTTCTTAAGTTTTTGGCATTGGTTAGTCCTGATGTGACTCTGTTCCTGAATTTTAACCTGACATTATGCCAGATTTGCTATATCATTAAAACCTTTATAAAAATTGAACAAATGGGCTGCTGTGGAGCATTCACTGATGAGACCTCTGCATGATATGGAGAGCATCTACTTTCCTTCCATGCCACACAAGAAAATCCTAAACATTAGTGTGTGTGACATGTGGTATTGGGAAATATTATGTGTTGAGGCACCACAGCAATTATTTATCATAATATTTTGCTTCTGAGTTTGTAACTTGATATTTCAATTATGCCTTTCACCAAAGTGGACTTAACTAATGGTGCAACGAAACAGATTGATCAATCCCAATGACAGATCCATCCAATTGGATGGATCCCAGTCCATCTCTGACACTGCATTTAATTGATCCTCAGTGCAGTATATGAAAGTTCACAAACTGTGATGTAATACTACTTTTTGTAATGCAGTGAAATCTATCTGGCTCGTCAAAACGAAGATTCTTCCTTTAATGTTTAGAAACTCAAAATCTTCTAGGAATCCTCTAATACCCTATTGCCCTTCCACGAAGGGAAGCAAGAATCTGAGGTGTTACTCGGAGTTATGGACCTCCAGCTTTCCCCTTCTCTGGTTAGGACAGCAAATAGCCCAGTTTCAAAGGTGCACAGGTCTTTTACTCTGGCTCTGCATCCTACCTGTGTCCCCTCTTTTCTTTTGCCCTTCCTGTGATTGTAAGAGCTCAACCTCCTGTTCAAGCTCCTTATTCCAGGACGTAAAATCCAGTTTTGCTTACCTTGCTGAGAATTCCTGAGATAGCCATGATTCTATGGAGCTGGAGAACATCTTATGGACCTTGTTGTATCTCTGGGTTCTCCGGGTTTCTGATGCCAATTTGACAACAAAAGCTCAGTGTTTCCTTTTAGCTGAAGTAAAATCTGGAGCTTGCCTCTGAATATTTTTGCAGGCATTGCTAATCATCTCTTAACACTTTTCCTTGTAGGGATTCCTTTGGTGCTATTTCTTGGGTATAAAAGATGAAGTTTGCAGAGGACCTTGTAACTGGAAAGGAAGTGAACAAATTCAGACTCTATGAAGTCTGTTTCTTTACTATAAAGACCTGAAAAGAGCAGAGTTTTGAGACTGCAAGTGAGAAGAGTACTAAATTATTTGAAATCTTACTTCTGGGGAGGAAAAGCAGTAAACAGTGTTACACAAATAGGGGTAGGAATGTAAGCAGTGACTGCGCTGTTACAGATTGGAGTTGTTTTTCACTTGTTGCATTTTTATTGAGGTGAAAGTGTTCTAACTTTTAATGCTGCCTGTCCAAGGAAGTGTAACCCAAGAGCATCTGATCCTCTGCTGTGTACAGTCAGTGATCACTATACCTATTATTTCCTTGAACAGGTATTCCGCTGCAGACCACAGATTTGGTTTGTTTTTAAACAAATAATGGAGGCCTTTCCTATAATCATGCCCACACCACAACTGACTTCCTTTTAGCCTGTCGTAACAGACCACCTACTGCATATGAGTTGTAATCTCATTTCATGTTCCTGATATGTTTTTGTCTAGATGGGGAGAGGAAATAATCTAAGCTTTCAAGGAAAGTGAGATGTTCTCATAGGAAAGCAAACAGCAACCCTAAAACAGTGGCATGAGCAGGGGACTGTAACCAAGATGTTTTCTGGGGATTTTTCTGCTGCTACCTTGCTGCTCTGGAGAAGAGCACAGGGCTTGTGCTCAAAGACAGCACGGTCACTATCCTGCTTTAGCTTGCTTTGCCCTGTTTTTCTTTCTTCCCTTCCTCTCTTGTATGTTTGGATTGGAGCTTGTTTAAACCAAGGACTGTGTTGATACAAAATCTAGCCCGTGGCTTTCAGACTTTACAGGAGACTCTAGAAGTCAGCTGTAATGACAATTCTTATTTTCTACATAATTCAATTTCCTTTAAAATTTTCTCACTTTCATTTGCAAAGTCCTTGGAGAAGTAAAACCAGAAAGCTGAACCACAATTCTTTTCTTTTTGGACTTTTGCTGAATTTTTTTCTGGCTCTGCTCCCGTGCAGGCTACTGGTGGGCTCAACCACTTCGGTAACTCCAAAAGGGTTTAAACCCATCTGAGTTCTCAGAAGGGAAAGCAGGTAGTGATAGCACATGGTGTAAGAATCCTCACAGGGAGCAGAGGTCAGGTGGGACCCTGAGCATCACCAAGTATCCCTGTGGGGAGCCCTGTGGATGTTGAGGACATAGGCTATAATGGTATAGGATATAAGGCAGCATTGCAGGCCTGTGCAGGTGCAGATACTTCTGGTGCTCGTCAGGCTGTGCTGTTATTCTGATTAGCAGAAACATTTTGGGAAGGCTGGTGTGAATTTAACAAGAATGTAAAAACATTGGTTTGTCTGGATTTTGGTTAGGTTTAGGTCTGATTCAATCCCCCTTTTGCAGTCCCACCAGGGAGGCATAGAGACTACTTTCTGACCCAAGATGTTAGCAAATAGCATGTGCTCTGGCAGGAAATTCCCCTGAGAGAAGATCTGAGGCCTGAGGACAGTGTTTGTACGTTGTCATGGCTCCACATGCCAGGAGAGCTCTGGTGTCCACAGTTTGTTTGCTCCATGTTTGCCTGATCACCTTGACGCTGCCAGCCCTTGTCATGGCTTTGAAATAGGGTAAGCCCTTGGCTCTTTTTTGGCTCTTCAGCTCGGGCTGGCAAGCCCAGCATACCCATTATCTTCATTAAACAATATTAATTGGAGACAAGGGTTTAACCCTTCATATCAAGCCTCAGTCCTGTGGCACAAAGAGCAGCCAGACAAGTGATATTTTCAACAGTGAACAAGATTATTTCCATCTCTGCAGGACAGGGTATGCAGCAGGAGAGTCATGATTCAGTTAGCAAAAGTCTGGCTCAGGCTTGTACCACATCTCAGCTCCTGAGCTGATTTCTGAAGGTGCAATGTCTCTGGTATCCGCAGTTTTCAGATTCCCTGAGAAACTGTCACTCCTCAGACTTGCTGTCAGCTTTTTTTAAGAACCTGGAGTCTTTTAGGTTCCCTGCAGGAGACTTCCTGAGAAAGCAATATGTTGCTGGGGGAGCTCCTCCTTCTTTCAGCCTCAGTCCCAAGACTCTGGAAATGGGCCACTACTTTTTAGCAATACTTTGCCAGTTTTCATTGTTGTCAGGCCCGTGGAGGAGGTAACATAATTCATTCTCCTTTAGGTTGTACCAGTCATTTCAAGCACTTCTAATCAGTAGAGATGGGGACAGCAGAATTAAACCTGGAAAAGATGCCCTTGCGTTTATTCATTGCTTCAAACAGACCTCTTGGAAGTAGTCTGCAAGCCTCCAGAGTCCACTGAGCACGGGTTGAAAACAACTATTTATCACTATACACACAATTATGGGAACTGTGGCAAACATATTGTAATATATTTTTGTATTTCCCATATAGCTAGTAAAATCACTTTCTCTAGTCAAGGTCAGCATGCCCGTAAATTTAGGTCTGAAGGTTTTTTTAAATGTAGAGGCATTAACGTGTTCATTGACGCTGCAAAGCCTGTGCAAGGTGCTGCACATTCTGCTTCTGTCACTTGTCAGCCTTATCAGACCTGTATTGATTTACAGTCTGTAGTTCATGACCTGGGGACCTATTTTCTACTGAATGGAGCACATTTAAAAATATAAAAGATTCTCAGTCTCGTTGTTATTGTGAACTCTGAAAATAAATGTTCACTTTTGAACTCCAACTGGAACACTCAGTGATGCTCCACATTAAATTCTCATCCAGAAAAATATTGGTGGAAGCTCCAATGAGCATAAATTTAAATGCAGGTTCTATTTCGCTGGATTTGAAGCAAATAATTTTATTTTGGTTCATATTAAAGGAATTCTTCTGTTGACATTCATACAACATATTTTGTGGTGAGCTGGAAATATGAGCAATCAACAAAGGCTGTAGGGTGGACAAAATAAATGATAGAAAAAGCTAATAAGAAAAGGTTGTGCCATTGAAAAACAGTAAGTTTGAGATGTTTATTAACATCTGGATACTGTTTGTGAAGAGGTGGAATGATGGATGATGGGAGTTTGGAAGGGAAAGAAACTAGAAAGGCATTGAATTTCTCATCCCTGTTTTCATGCAGACTGAAGCAGCACTTGATTGAACTGGTGCATTTTACAATATTTGAAGCAGCAACAGAACAACTGTAAAAATGTGTAGTGATGAAAAAAGGTGAGGTGATGCTACGCTGCTTCTCTCTTAAAGTGAGATGGAACGTGTTACTTAGCAAAAGAATGTGCTAAAGGTTACACAGTCTGGGAGGAAAAAACTTACTGCTTTCAAAGGTTTCTTTGGACTTAGGGATCTATTTTAGCCTGCGAGTCAATATTTTGTTTTGCTTCCTATTTGATGGAAGAAAAGTAGTTTGGGTTTTTTGGGGGTTTGGTTTTTGGTTTGTTTTTAAAAGTAGTAAAAAGTGAGTTCGCTACAAGCTGAACTATTGCTGATATTCCTTCTAGCCAAAGCTCAGGAGCAAGGTGAGATACCAGTAGAGACACATGGACATCACTACTTGAGTGCAAAATACAGAGCAGGAAGCTTGGCAAAACTAAATCCTTAGGGAGTATTTCCTGGCTGTTACAGTCTGCTTCTGCAAAGTCAAGTCAGAAAATGTTTGAATTCTGTAGAGTTGTTGGACACTGCTAACCAGGGACACCTTATAAAGATTACAGGAGAAGAAGAGATCACAAAGGGCTGGCTGTTATGACACCTAATTATGTGTATCTTGCATGGTTGCAGAAGGAGAGCTTGTAAACCCTGACTTTGGAAATGCATTTAATGTGCCTCCAAGCCCCTCAAACAGCACAACTGTATGAACATAAAATTCTTCTGTCTAAGCACCATTTGATGTTAACTAGTATGTTTTTATGCTGGCTGTGTCGTCTTACCATTTAGAGATACCTTCAGTGGATGGCTGAAATCCTGTCCCTGTTGAAATCAATAACTCAATGATAGACTCCTGTGCATTTCAGAAGGGACAGAATTTCACCCTATATACTTTTGCAATGGAGATTAGGCTGTGATACTACCTGTATAATAGATTTGTTGTTCCTTGAGTCAGCCATAATTGTTTTTTTTACCTATGAATCATCACCAGATCAAAATAAGAATGCAGTATGCAAAAAGCAAATAGTAGGGAAAACCATGAAGTTTAAAGCAAAATCGAAGAGGTTCTACATGCTAATTAACAACAAGGGTCATCTTCTCTTTATTTATGACTAGTTTAGTCAGTGGTTTTTTAACTGTTTCCTTTCCAAAACTACTACCACCATCTGTACTGATGGGAGTAGGTTCATTTTCATACCTAGCAGAGTGAACAGGATATAATAGCAGTCACCTTGACAGTGGTGTACAATATCAAGGTTACAAAACTCTGTGCCCTGTTTTGATAGACGAAAGCCAGAGGAAAGGGAGAGTGTTTTTTTCCAGCTGGAAACATGATGTCTTTCTCCTCTGTAACGTGATGCCTTGGTTCTGTTTTTCAAAAATGCAGGTTTGTGCCAAAAACAACAATTTCAAGGGCAACACTGAAAGGAGTCATCACTTTCTAGATACATATGTGCCTACAAGCAACAACATTGTTTACAAAAGATGGTTGCAGACTTTGCTTTCTGTTATGAGCAGTTCTGGATATCACCAGTACATTGCTGAAAGAAGCATTTCATCTGGCAGACTTTCGCTTGATAAACTGCATGAAATTGTACAGGGAAGGGAGGAAAGAGGATGTTCCTTCTGAAAGAAGTGCTTTAACTCGGAAGGTTTATTCTGCTTTAAGCAAAGCCATCCTTTCCCCTTTCCTGTATTTCCTCTTCCCAGGTTTAAGTAGACCATACTGATCTCTTGTGAGTAGTCTCTTCTCTTCTTGTTCATAGTTTTCCTTCTCTTGCTAGTCAATGATCCTTCCAGGATAGGAATAAAATGCCTAACAGGCAGAAGGAGTTACCAAAAATAGCAACCTCATTGCCCAAGATGGGATACACCACCATTTGGCTATTGTCTATCCTCTACCGTTTCTCTCTCCTTTCGGGTTTAAGATATGTAGCTGCTATGCAGATAGTTTCTATTGAATATTTCACTATGCAGTGTGTGCAGCTTGTTTGTTTTTATTCAGAGCATGATTCATTTGGTGCTTTATGAGGTTTTGGTGCGTGCCTTGTGCATGCAGCCCATAAATTATGTCCCTTTAGGAATGTTGCCTATTATTAGCTCTGCAGAGTAGACAGTGTGACTCTCTGGGAAGTTACTCATGATAAAGAGCCTTATCACGGAAAGGTCATGTGCTATTTCCATTAACTGTTGATGTAATTGAGAAGAAGTTATAGCCTAATAATCTGAGGATGAGGCTGAATCTGGGACTTTTTAATCCTGTCCCTGGGAGTAGTGCCTCCAACAGCCTGGCAAAGATACACAGGGCCAGATCCCGTGAAGTGATTTGGTACCTAAATCCCACCAAACTGGGACTAAATGAAATTGGGAAACATTTGGGAACCTGAATTCTTTTGTGTATCTGGTCTTCTGAGCCCATATCTACTTGTTGAATGGGAAGTGTAATACTCATAGTAGCATTGTTATAATCAACCTATAACTATGATTTGGTTTTTTTTCAAATATATCTTGGAGAAAGCTGCTTTCAGTGCCAGATGTTGGTGTTAAGATTTAAATCCTCTGTCATATTTACTGAAACTTCCTGAATATCTACCTAAAAGAGAAATAATTTATTTGATCTCTTAGAGGCAGTGAAGTGCAAGCATAAATAATCCAGAAATACAAAGAAAATGGTGGGCCTCTGGACTCCACTGTTGGTTTCTCTGACTCAGGCTGATGAATGCCAAGTTTACTTTAGATCTTTTGTTTAAATATATATCTGTGTCTATAGTTATATTGAACTCTTCTTGTTGGTTTAGAAACTCTGCAATTGAATGTTACAAAATACACATCACTTTCACAGCAGTTTGTGGCAAGGATCCCTTGAGAAATGGTTGAGAGAGCATAAGTTTGTTGCCAAATAATAATGTTCAGTGACTCAGAAACTGCCATCTGTTATATAGACTCTTAATTCAAGCTCTGCATATTGAAATAGTCCCTGAAACATCTGCAGGTTTCCTCCTGATGTTTGGGCTAGCACATCCACCTAGCTGGAATCTCCCACGTTGTCCTCAACCCTTCCCCCAGAGTTATCTACTTTTCATGGCTGTTTGGGGTTTTTAACCTATCATAGCCTATTGTCAACCATATCCACTCTCAAAAATATCTCTGATTTTATGCTCTTAAACTAATGCTTTGTTCCAGCTGCTATAGCCTGATATTTCTATGGTGTTCCCAAGGTGAAAATTATGCTCTTGGACTTGAAATCCTGAGGGGGAATGAGAGTTGTACCACCTGTGGGGGTAATACCTGAAGCACCATATGCTCCTGTCCAAATTATAATGTTTGTCAAGTGAGCTGGTTCCCTGTCGGGCATCTGGAGTCACCACAGTGGCCCCATGCATGTCCTGCACCGCTGTGCTTTGGGGAAGCAGCTGGGCAGCTCTCTAAGGAGCTGCTGTCTACTCACTTGATGTTGGCAACCTGCTCTGCGCCTTGCTCTTTGGATGCACCTTTGCTTTCGCTGTATACCTTTCAGATAAATAGCCATAGATGAACCCTAGAGGAAGTGACAGTTGTAGAGTTTTGATGCTTGGTCTTATTTTTATATGCTGAAAATGAAGCTCAAGGAATTGAAAGAGAACTCCAAATTACAAGTCAGCCACAGGGAATGCCTTTCTATTTGTTTATTCTGTAGTGGTTCCAGTACGTATAAAGACATTGTAGTCCAGGAAAATGTCTTAATGCATTTATGTGATATGATACTGGCTAAGGATAACAATAACCTACAGCAACACATAAGTTTTAGCCAGAAACTGGCCTCGAGTAAATATTACCGCAAGATTCAAGTATCTTACCAGAAAAGTGGCTATGAATAAGTCTCTTTAGAAGCACAGAATAGAGAAATTTTGCATCTGATGTTACAGAGAAATAAGATCCCTATAAAGTAAAGTAAATTCCATCTGCCAATAAATTCCCTTGTGGACAAGAACAATGATTCCTCTAAAACAGCTTTAGGTGACAGCGTACTCACTTAGATACAATTTATTTTTTTACTACTTATTACACAAAAGGAGACATTGTTTAATTAATTCAAACAGTTATTCACATTTTGAATTCACAGGAAGATTTGAATTCTTAATTATGGTAATGACTCATGGATTAAACATCCTTGAGAAGCTTTCACCTCTGTCTTACCAGTGAAAATCCAGGTATGTGATCCATATCCTACTGTCTTTCTCCTATTTGCTGGTGGTTTGTGTCCAGTTTGGGCACAGTGGGAGACAGAGGTTTAAGCAGCTGGGGCTGGTTTCCTTGAAAGCACAGGTAGAGGGAAAGATGCAGGAAGAAGACTGAAACTGGGGGCAGGGCCACAGAGCTGTAGAGAACTGATGTTTTGCTGTGGCCCTTGGGGCAGACAAGGGAAAGTACTAAAATATAGGCCTAGCCTATGGTTTAAAAGTTTTTCTGGCATAGAAATATCAGTGAGGAGTGAGAGCCTTTTGCTGATGTGGCAACAGCAGGGTAGCCCCAGTGCAAATCCTGGCTGAAAAATCCATTTGCTACCATAGCAGGTTTTGCTTAAGGAGCAGATACAAACCACATGGACAGAAGAACTTTTTTGGCCAACTCTTAATTGTGCTCACCCTAGGAGGAGTTGCTGGTATGGCTATAGCTTTTAAATGCAAAAAGGCCATAGACCAAGAATTAGATGCATGTCCTTTCTTATTCTTGACAAGGGCTGATCATGGCATGTAGATTACAGACTAATTCATAGACTAATTTATGCCAAGTCAGCACTTTGATTAGTTCAAGGTCTTTGTACCAACATTTAGTGTGGAGAAGGAGAACTGTTTCAGTCTGTAATACAGCACCTAAAACTCCTTTGGAACCAGAGTGATTAAAAAGTGGCAAATGTGACTTCAGTCTACAAAATAGATTCTCAGTAGGGTCTGGGAATTAGTGGCACCTAACAGATGTCTGTATCAGAAAAATTGTAGGAAGTGTTGTGGAGACGTATAAATAAGGTGTGGTAGGAAAGAGTCATCATTGCTTTTCTGGAAAAAAGTATTCTTCAGAAATTTATTAGAGGCTTTTCTGGAGTAGTTACTAACATTGTGTGAAAAGATGATGTGATAGGTCTGGATTTCCAAAACAGCGTTTGCCAAACACTTGAAAAGGAACAAAATGATCTCAAAGGTCCCTTCCAACCATGAATATTTTGTGATTCTGTGAAAACTAACCAATGTGATTGTTTTTGTATGAGTCTGTAAGCTGTTAAGAAACAGGAAACAAAGAGTTGGATTCAGGGGCCTAAAAATACTCTTTTTGCCTCTTTGAACCTCACCAAGCAAAAAGAGTATCAGGTGTTGTTAGGAGAGGAATAGACTAGAAAATCAGGAGAAACAGTTGTGCCACTGTAAGAGGCAATGGTGTGCCCACCTCATGAACTGTCCACTCTCAAAAAGGAGTAAAAAGAAAGCACACAAAGAAGGAAGGCAGTGATGACCAGAGATACAGAATGGCCTCCTTTCAAGGTATGTCTAAATAGATTACAGCTCTTCAGCATAAAACAGAAATGACTAGGAGGGAGGAATATGATCGAAAGCTATCAAATAAAGAGTAGCAGAGAAGATGGACAGGGAGCAGTCACTCACTGTTTCTTCTGCTGCTTCTGTTACATGATGCCAAGTGAAATAACAGGTTCCAAAGTTTAGAATAGGAAGAGGAATTTTCTTCTATGATCCATAGTTAAGCTCTGGCAGCCTTTGCCACTGAGTGCTGTGGGGACCAAAACTCTACCCAGGTTCAAAAAGCAACCAGACAAGCTCATAGAAGAAAATTTCATTAGCAGCTGGGATACATGAGCGTGTGCTTCTAGTTGGAGAAGTCCTAAAGCTGTTCGTTGTTGGGAGTGCGTTCTGGCAAAACATCACTGTGTTCTTAGCCTGTTCTTATAGTCTGACTTCAGCATCTCTTACTGGTCCCTGTCCAGGAAAGGATACTGAGCTGGAGGAGACAGCACTCTGGCCTAGTATAGCTGTTCTTACCTTTTTAACTCGTGTTTTTTTCCCTATGAGGAAAGTGCCTATTTGGTTCAACAGCTCCCCTGAGACACAGGTGATAAAAACACAACTTGCTGCATCTGGATGTGAATTAAGCTTAAATCAGCAGTGTCCCAGTTTCTCATTATGCAAACATGGTCATAGTATACAGAGCTATGAGACTGCAACCAAGTAACACAAGCAGCACAAGATATTGATGCTAATTCTTACCTACTGATACCTTTTTTTTTTTTGAGTGCTGCATTTCTCTAAAAAGCTTCAGTCTTCCTGTCCTCTAGTGATCCTCAGACAACTCTTGAGCTACTTGTGCTCAGTGTGAAACTGAGCTCAGCAACCTGAAGTAAAGGAAAAAGAACAATATCTGTTAGATGAAAAAGAAGTAAACTTCATTTGAAGCTAAGTTAACCCAGCTCAGAGAAATAATCCCATATTAAAAAAAAAAAGGTGGGGGGGTAAATTGGATAAAGACAATACCTTTTAATTGTCTTTATTTTTCTGCAGTGTGAGCTTCATAATCCCTGTAGTGTTAACTTTGCTATCAGCTGTAAACTTTGGACGTTATACTGCCAAATAATTTTTCTCCATTTATATTTTCTGACCCTCCAGTTACTCAGTTTCTGCTGCCCTTGTGGTATCGCACAAAGGGGATACCACTTCTGGCAACTACTAATCCACTTCAGAATAGAATTCCAGCTTGTATCAGTTTGGATAATTAACGTAATCTTTTTTAAATAGAAAACATCCTGTTGAGTCTAAATTCTGAAGGAAGATGCAACTACTAAGACATAGATAAGAAGTTTCTGAGAAACTAACAATTTCTAGGGACTGCTTGGAATAGCTAACTGGTGAAATTATTGGGAAAAATAATTTAAAAAATGCTCACTGTTGTTGTCTGGTTGCCTTTCCCTGTCATAAGCAGACGATGTGCAGAACAGTCAGTTAGGAAGTGGCCCTATGTCCATCAAATTTCCATAGCTGTAAATGACGACAACCCCACCCTATTCTCCCGGGTTATTTTTGTTTGGTTGGGGTTATTTTTGTTTGGTTGTGTGGTTGGAATTTGGGGGCTTTTTTGACTGTGGGTAATTCTAATAAGTTGGAAATCTTCTCTTAGAGGAAGTTAAAATCCAGATTAAAGCGGTTATCCCATAGGCCACAAATAAGTGCAAAGTCAAGTTTAAATTCCTTGGTTTTTTTTCACACTTCTACAATATTTTTCTTGATTCTGGACAGTGATGAGGGAAGGCTGATGTGGCAGAGATTTAATGGTAGAGTGAACTCAGTGATCCTCACTTATCTGAGTTCAGAGCCCTGCAGAAATAAACAGATGTATTAATTCCCTGGGACCATAAGAGGGCCAGAGCCTGTTATTGTGGGTTTGTATTAGCCATATGTTTTAGGGGAACCTTCTGCCTTTTTCCTATTCGTATTAATGCACTTAAAGGAGAAGAGACAGGAACTCTCACAGGACTGGCTTCTTTGAAAAGCAGCGATCTTCTCGTCTTTGTTCACTGCTGAAGGATATTGAGTATTTTGGGGAAAAAAACCAAACAAACCTGCCCCAAAACTATGAATTTATGTGGAAGAAAAGAAACCTATGAGTAGCACTACTCACATTTAAGTCAATCATATCAAGAAGAACAACTGAGGATTTGGGGACAGAATTGCATTATTGGTATCACAGACTCATAAATGGCACAGTAGAATTTATTCATTTCATGCTTTCTTTCCCTCACTTTCCAGGGGAACAGAACAAGTTTCTTTAGGATCTGTTGGGTAGGCTTTGAAACAAGGTGGCCTCAGGAAAGGTATGAGTTAACTGTCCTCTCTTATGTCTGTCATGCATGGGAGAAGAGTGGTTGGAAAATCTAATGGAAATAAAATATCTGCTCTGCTGAAGATGGAAAATATGAGCATGGACAATCAAAGTGGTATTTGCTACATGACTGCTGTGGTTAGATGGGGCTGCTCACTAGGGAAGGTATATATTGAATCATTTCACAGTGGCAAGAGGGCTAATTATGTGGGAAGTGTCTTGGAGCACAACAAAATGCTGCAAACACCCTTGCTGTGCCATCACCCTCACCAAAGACGAAATCAAAAATCCTGACAGTTTCTCAGTGTTTCTTCCACTTCTTGATTAAAAGTTGCTTCCATTTCCAAATGTGGGATGAAAAACAAAGGGGCAATCAGCATAATGAAATAACACTTGCCATTATGGTCCCATGTTCAAGGTAATGACTGGGACTATCATGGCCCTGGTGGCACTAGCAAGGCATCACTGGCCATGACCAGCCCCTCCAGGGCCTTCCCATGCCCTGCCTGGTTTTATTCTGATTTGTTAACATTTCTTTGAGAGAGGAATGGTAATTTGGAAGAGAGGAAGAGTTATGGCTTGCATACTGGAGAAGGGTCATGGTGGTTAAAGAACTGAGGAGTAGTACTGAGCTCGTCCTGTGCCACCTCCACCACATTGCAGCCACCCCAAAGAATGTTCCTAACACAGTGATGGCAGCTGCAGGCCCTGTGGCATTGGGAGGCCCCAGGTCCCACTGGACTGTGCACCAAAGGACTTGGACCAGCAGACTGGGTGTTGCAATGGTAAGAAGATGGCCAGATGGGGACGAAAGCAAACATGAACCATTCTGTCGTAGCTGTGTCCCGTTGCGGCTGCATCTGCTTCTAACAAAAGCATTACGTTGTCTTCCTCCCTTTCTTTTGTTCTGTGCTTGCCCAGCACAAGAGGTATCTGTACCTTCCTTCTCTTGTAGTTGTGGCGGAAATAGCACACTGGATGCCCTGGGCCTCTTCCACAGAATGTCCCAGCCCAAGCCTGTTCTTTCTTCTGGCTTAGGACATTTATCTCTGTGATGATCTGGCCTTTTCTTGGGCAGGTAAAAGTCAGTCCAAGGGTCTTAGTAAGTCTTTCAGGTCATTCTCTCTTCTAAGTGCTTTAGAAACATCAGATGGTGCGCCTTCTCTGAACTTTGCCTTAGTACTGACAAGTTAAAATTCCCCCAGGAGGAAACTTGGGTGACAAGTCCCCAAATTCATCCCTAGTATCTCCATGGCACATCTAAAAAGGTCCTGGTATTTTGGGATGTATTTCAGCCTGAATGTGGATAAAATGTTCTCAATAAAGGAACTCCAAGTATTTGTTGATGAGAGGAGCCAGCAAATTGATAGATCGTACTGTGCTGGCACAGCCATCTGTAAATCTCTATATTGAGTCTGGATATGGCAGTTTTTCAGTAACTTTATTATTTCCCAGAAAGTTCACACAGGAGGGCTCAAACTTATTTTTCTTTTGTCCCAAAGGCTCCCTATAGCTTATGGCTCTGGCCTTCACCTTGTATTTTTTTTTCCTGTTTACCCATCCACCAGTTTGGGCAGTGAGAGAAGGTTATTGGTTTACAGTACCTTTATAGTCCAATGCTATTTTTGTGATTCTATAGCAACTAAAATCCTTGTAGAGAATGTGGGAATTTTCTGTCCAATTTTTTTGACAAATATCTGTCACTTGGTTTGCCTACTCATTCCTTTATTACTGCCTACATAGCCTTCAGTTCTGCCCTGGGAAGAAATGGAAAACTCACAGAAGCAGGAGAAAACCTACTTGTTAGTGCTG
This sequence comes from Arenaria interpres, assembly GCA_013399435.1. Taxonomy (NCBI): domain Eukaryota; kingdom Metazoa; phylum Chordata; class Aves; order Charadriiformes; family Scolopacidae; genus Arenaria; species Arenaria interpres. The sequence continues at coordinate 84,198 of VXAK01018321.1, read as the reverse complement.
ACATTTAGAAGCTGGGGGCGTATTACACAATTCGATGTCTTTGTGGGCAGCAGTTTGACACTTCTGTTTCCCCCTGCCTGCAGTCTCTGTCCCTGCCCTGTGCTTCATCATTGCTCCTCAGTTTACTGGTAAGATTGTTAAAAAATAACTTGATGTTTTACTTCTGAAAGAGGTGACAGAGAGAGAGCAGCTTGTATCTGCCAGGCTGAATGAGCTCAGGTGTATGGATCCTAGTGGCAGAATGCAAGATAGCAAACTGTCTGCACCAGGCTAGATTAACTCCCTAGAGCTGTTGAGGGCCCATCACACTAAACCCTGTCCATGCACATACATCCCTGATGACCACTGACCAAAACACATGCACTAACTGTACATAATCAGGACAACCTTCTATCAGATGAGAAGGTGATAGGTGAAATGGCCAGTTAGGCTGGTTGGACAGTCGCTGCATACTGACTGCGTGCCACTCAGTAGCTAGATGTCCCACTGCCCATGCAATGATGTTGACAGTGTTGTCCTATAGGTAGGTATTGGTTGAAGCCAGAAAAGACATCAGTGATATTGCTAGGATGTCAAAAGGAAACAACGTATGGTGAGAATGATATCTGTCACTTCAGGCAGAGGTATGTGGGTGTAATTCTGTACCCATGTTTTCAGGCTGAGGATATTAATGGTAATTGTGTGGCTCCAGTGATAAAGATAGTAATTTTTGCTTACATCTGAGTGTGTCTTTCTCATGAAGATCTCTCTGAGGACATATGGTGTCATTGTTTGGTAGATTGCAGAGCTCACCACTTCGGGGCAGGAAAACATAAAACCTGCTGGTAACTGAAAGCTAATGCAGGCTGTGTTGGATTGCTTGGATAGCCTTACATGGAAAAATGTCATTTTGTGTCTGTGAGGCCATCTCCTTGTGTGCTTACAGGTGAGGTTAGCTGTGTTGCCTGTAGTAGACCTACTTTACCTTCAGGTGGGTGTCAGGCAGCCATCAGCTGTGACTGCTGCCTCAGCAGCTCACTGCTCTGTGGCTGTGCTCCCTGGCTTGGATCCAGAGGATCTCTCTAGACTTCTTTCTCATTTCTGTGAGAGGTTGAGTAGCTCTTGGTCACAGTTCTCCACTTGACTTTGGTGTTGTTATACCAACTGCATGATGGAGGATATATATGATCATGATAGAGCACGGTACAGCTACAGAGCTTCCTTTAGGTTGACTTGAAGGTGAAATTCCTGGAGGTGGCTTGAGCAATTACCCTTTAAATTAATTGCCCCCTTAAAGGGGCAACCTTTTTCCAAAGGTTTTTATCAGTGCTGAAGGCACAGCCTAGCAGAAATAAATGTGACCATGAGCTGCAGCTTGTAATGAGCGCATAAATTTGAAGTCAGTAATTTTATTGTATGCTAGTGTGTCAAGCTGTAAACAGTGGCAGGTAGATACTCCACCAGGCAAGCTCTTCTGCAGGGATGGCAGAATGTGGAACAGAGTAAAAAGTACAACTGAAGGTCAGCAAAATATACTACATGTTATGAATCTGAAGCTTTTGTTCTGCAGAGAGGCAGATGAAAATTCTTGCTTGTGGCTCAGGTTTTAAGCTTGCGTAGTGGGGGTCCTCTTTTTCCGGAGAAGTCGACATTGAACTTGATGTAATCTTCTGATAAAATACTAAAAACTAAGGTCTTTGACCTGGCACACTGAGAGCCTGTAGGCGTATCCCATGGGAACCAGTGTTCAAGCAAACCGGGGTTGCAAGATAAGGCAATAGTTGGGGATTTCAGCACATTTGGTGAGATTGCCTTTCAGCTACTTACCGGTTACTCGTAGCTCCAGTCTTGGGGTAAGCTATGCAGCTTCGTACCCTTGTATCTGCTGGCACTACAAAAGTACCCTGTACTCGGTGATGGGTTGCATTCCCAGAGTGCTCAGACTCTCATCAGAGTGGTGCTGCCTCAGGCTGTAGACATCAAAGCAGGATCTCTCTATACAGGCATTTGGCCCAATTTGCTTGGCTATAGGAAGGTTGCACGCTAATGTATGACTCTTCCAGGCACTTTTGGAAAAGTCTTCACAGGATATTTCCAGCAGGTTTTGCTTTGAAAGCTGCTGCAGAGCATTGGCTTTCACAGATTTATGCTGCTTTGAGTCATTTGCCTGTTTAAATATTGCATCCAGTGCAACGCTGTAAACAAATGAGCAAATAGCCACATAACTATGATTCCCAGGAGAGAATGATCTGTTAAAAGGGAAAAGTGCTTGTTTGGTCACAGCTGAATTACTAATATTACTATAAATTGCTTATTTAGGGTTGTGTAACATGTTTGGGAATGTGGCAATAAGAGATGTTGAAATGGGGAACAGACTTAGAGGAGTAGAAATGGAAGGAAGCCAAGCCAAAATACACAGCGAGCCTTTTCCAGAGACAGGTCAGCAGTGATCCAAGTGTATTCCCACAAAATGGAAGTTCAGAAGGGAACCGTAAGCAGTGGAAAATATTACACGCTCAACTTTTGTTACGAACCTCAGTCACTTCGAGTTCACTGCAGAAAAAATATTCCTAGAGTTTAAAGCCCCTTCTTATTCTTTTCTTTTCCCTGTTTCTTCTCCTGTGTTTAAATATTTTTGAGTTAGGCTAAAACTGGGAGAAAAAAGTAACTGTTTTTCTAACATAGGAAATTTAACAATAAAAATACTTCAGAGCTTTTCATTTATAGCATTTTTTAGGACAAAGCATTTGTTCCTCCTTAGGAGAAAGGCAGCTCAAAGGAGAAATGTTTTGTGAATTATGTTTCCACTTGGCTTTTATCTTTGTTTTAGGCTTGAAAATTACCTGCTACCTTGCTGTTTTTTGCCATCTTTGCTGATATAGACACTGTACCTCTGTAAAAACAGCTGTCCAGGCAGGGGCAGGCAGCACCCCTGCGAGTGGTGGGAGGGGAACCGCATGGCCTGAAATCACTATTTGTTAGCAGCAGAATATGTTCACTGGGGAGCATCAAGCAAACAGTAAGACAGTCTAGGTGTAGCTGTTACATTCAACTCAGAGTGGCTGTTCCCATGTACACTTGGCCTGGCAGTTGATATTTCTATTTCAGACCTGGAGAAGGGCATATGTACCCAAAAAGCTCAACCACTGCATCAAATGTGCATGCTGTCCTAATGAAAACTGTTACAGCCTGGCCTATTCTTCTTCTATCTTGCTTGTTTGAGATGGGCTACCTCTTGTCAGGCAGCTAACCATCTGGTGATAATCTTTCAGCAGAAGGTGGGATTTTTTTTGCTTGCTTTATTTGTGTGTGTATATTTAACTTGCCTGTTATCTTTATTTCGAGTTCTTTAGTGTCCCTGTGACTGCATATTGTTGCAGCTAGGGGATAGTATCAGTGATCACTTACAGCAATCCCCTGTGCTTGCACAGTCCTATAAGCTGCTTTCTGCAAGTAGGTCCCCATGAATAAAACTTTGGGATGTTTACTGATATTTAGCTTGTCTTTCATTGTAAAACTGCTGTTTGCTGTGTGCATATCTGGTACCAGCGTGTTGGTGTCTAATCACAAACTAGATGCAAACTGTGCTTTTCCTGTGTTTGAAAGCAGACAGGAACCATTAGGAAAGATCAGAGAACAGCCTGCTCTGCAGCTCTGACACTACAAAGAGAAAAGACAACGTGGTAGTACTAACAGCACTGAACTTCTGGCACTGATTATGCTCCTAAGGCAGGAACTAGACTTCTTAACATTATTAATGGAGAGAGACAGAGATGCTTCCTCTATTGAGAATGGGATTTATAGTAGGAATGTAATTTAGATAAACTGGCTGACCCTAGAGAGATGTGTCTGTCTCTCCCTCTCACTATTACCTACAGAGAATCTGAAAGACTTACAGTGGGTGTGAGCAGTTAGTTCATATGAATATCCACCTCTGCCATAATTTCTCAGTTAATAAGGAAATCCTGTATCACACTTGTTTGTGGGGTTTTATTACTGCTCTGCAGAAAGCAGACTAGACATCCTTATGGGTTGTCTCTGCTTATGATCTCCCAAAAAAAAATAGTTCAGAAAGCCTTCTCCCCTTCCTGCCATCTGTGGCTGGTCAGGTTGCCCATCTCTGTTTTCTAGTTGCAGTGATCAGTTATTCTGTTGGCCCAACAGACCATTGCATGTTGTACGCTTGTTAAAGTGCTGCCAGGCTGGAAGCTTCTGGGCTTACTTTGTATTGAGATTGAAGTAGGAGAGGGGAATGAAACATCTTCCTAAGGCTGAACTGAACAGTCCTAGAAATTCAGCTGATCTGAAGCGTGAGACAGGAAGATCCCTTTGCAGGCCAGTTGTATCGAGATGGTCAGCCATGTTAGTGCTCTGGTCCCTGCTCCGCGACCATGGGAGAACTGAGATCGAACTCCGTTTCCTGCTTCATAAAGGCCCAGATAACTGAGGATTTAACTCTCTGGCAGTATGAATTTGGCTGTTGTTAACTGAGCCCTTTTCCCACCCTGACCTTTAGTAGTTTTTGAGCAACTCCTTTCTGTGGACTTTCCTTGAGGAATTAGATGTGATGCCCCGTTGCCGCTCAGCCATGTGGGAACAGTGACACCTTGCAGTGACATCTTTCCTAGCTGCTGCCACAAGGAACTTGTTTCTAACCTTGGGAGAAAGCTCTTCTTCTCCCAACCATATGAATTCAACTTTTTGCTGATGTAGCTGCTTTACAGTTACTGCTTTCTATACGTCTTGGCTATCCTTTTTTCCACTGTTCCTTAAAATTTCATCTACTCTTGCTTTTAAATGACGTATTGCTAGTGTTGAGTGTGTGATATGACCATAGGGATCAGAGGTGTGTTTTCTTGAAAGACACCTACTAAGAAGGGTTTTTTATTTGCCTGTTTGAATTAAACACACTTGGTTCTCCAGCTGCTTGCTAGGTCCATCATCCTACCACCTCTTCCAAGGAGAGAGAGATGAGCTGGCCTTATCAGAGCTCATGGAGAAGTCTGTTGGAGAACCCAGATTATTTCAGAAGCAAAAATGTCCGGTTAGGGTGAAAAACCTGAAATTCTTTTTCACAGAATGGCAAGTGAAGAAAAGCATAAATTTAGATTCATCTTTATGGTGCTGATCAAAATATTTCAGAATAGTATGTTGTACAGAGTAGGAATACTTTGTTCTAGCTTAGGTAAAAATGAGCCTATGTCCCCTCTGCTGTTGCAGTGCCTCTTGAAATATACAGTTTGACAGTCTCATGCTTCAATTCCATTTAAGCATTGCTCCCCAGCTGACCTGTGTTTCTGTGCCAGCCTATGATCAAAATTCCCATGAAACGCAGCATTGATCTGACCACAGATTGTTAGTACAATGCATTGGAGTAAAATGGGAACTAATGCCTCACACTGCAGTGCCCCAAGCCTCAAATACCAGAAAGACCAAACAGTTTAATTCAAAAACTCAGAGATGTATGCTTTAAGACAGTTTATCTGTTAGATTTTTTTTTTTCCCCCCAGTTTTCCCACAGATAAAAGAAGAAAAGAGAGGAGGGGGTGTCTTTCATATGGTGGGAATTATTTTAGCTGGAAAACTGTTGATAATCTCTTTTTAGCTATACAGACACTCATCTTGTGTCTAAAGCGCATTCAGTTTGCAATTCAGGCTTGCTTTTAGCTCACAGGTAACCACCTCCTTGTTATGGAGGATCTGAAAATGGCCATTTGTGGCAGAACAGGCTGCTGAAAAAGATCACTAAGAGATCCCCGCAGCTCTTTTTTTTCTTTTTTTTTGTTTTGGGAGTTGGGAAAGAATTTCAGAAAGTAACAGCTTCCTGAAATCTTTCTCATAGAGCTTAAAACAAAAAATAACAAAACAACTCTTAAGACTCAAAAAAAAAAAAGACCCCACAGGTGTGCATGAGTGTGTATAATATGGAAAAAGAATTAAGTGTGCTCTCCAAGGTCATGTTAAAAGTAAAAGTGAGTAAAAACTAGTTAATATGTGGATTTGCCTTTGCTTTTTTGTCTGGAGATCCCACCCCTTGTAACGCATGCAGCTCGTGGAGTACAAATTATGTGTACTGGGTGTTCATGTGGAAAATCTGTATGGCCAAAGCATCCCGACAAACCACAGTTCCTGCTGGGTGAGTTAAGAGTCTGTCTTGAGGGAATGAAGGATTCAAAACTCCCCATGCAGGTGAGTGTAAATCTCTTCCCCCTTTCATGGCTTTAGCTTTGCTGGTGATTTTAATTTCCATTTACAACTATTCACTGGAATGAAATGAGAGTCTTGAGGTGCTGCTGCATGGTTCATTAACCCCAGGGTTTTTTGACAGGCTCTTTCCTTGTGGTGGTTTCTCTGGCTAGCTCTGCTCACTGGAGTGATCCTGAACCTGCTGCCAGGCTTGCCCTCATCCACACTGTAAAGGGAAGGTGCAGCAGGTGTCAGTTTGCATAGGGAGCAATATCTCATGGCTTCTGAGTCATGTGCTAAAGCCCAAAGGGGCTTTTCTTGCATCTTTTTCCCCTGTACCAAGCCTTTTCCCGAAGCAGGAACTCTGGGCACATTAAACTTGAGACTTTTTATTTACTTTTTCATAATAGTAATGAGTTGAAAGTTTCTGCATTATGTAATAATATAATTCTGTTTTCTTTAAAAAAAAAATGCCTAGAAACTAGAACCCTGAATACCGTGGTGAATTTATCCCTTGAAAATTAGTACAGCCCATAAGGAGGAGATGGGATGATGATTGGTTAAAATTAGTCTCCCCCTGAGATTCTGGCAAAGGGTTGTAAAGTATAATTTATGCAGCAGGCTTTCTAATCCACCAGGCTTCAATAATGTAGTAAAAATATATTAGTGATGTAGATACATGTGGCTGAGGTTAACTGCCTCTGTTGGATTTTTCCAAAGGAGAGGGAAAAAAAAAATCCTTTTTGCTTCGACAAGCTATGAAGGTTACCTTAAGGATGAAGTCCAAAGTGGGTATTTCAGCTTGATCCAACTGATCCTCTGGGGAAAAGCTTTTGTCTTCAAGAGCCAACAGAAAACTGCCACGAGCACCTTGAATGTCTACCGAAGACAAACCCCAAATCTGGTCTGAGATGCTGCAGTATTGTTGCCTGCAGTCATGTCTTTGTTGTTGCAGGCTGTAAAACACAAACATCTGGCCTGCATAGGGGGACATGGAATAGTGCTGGTGCCAGCACTGCTCCACGGCCTGTGGGACCGTGCCTGACCTAGTGAGGAGATGTATTACCTCACTGTGCTGGGCAGCCAGGTAGAGTCAAAAATTACAAACTTCGACCTGTATAAGGCTTTTAACAATTCACAAAAATGGTTTTGTCTCTTGCCCAGAATGGTTGAAATTGCCTCAGTGCACTTTAACTGTTACAAAGCATAAAATCCCCAGCAGTTGATGCTGGGTCACACTGCCAAGTCCCATGGCTGGTGAAGGACAGGACCTGCTCAACACTCCTCTGGGGTCCTCTTGGCATGGCCTCGTAGGCTGAGCTGCTTCTTGGTTTGCTCACCTGCCATGAGTCCACGTGGTTGCCCAGAGCCCATCTGCCTCATAACACGGTAGCCACTGCCAGGGCGTTTTGCCCACATTACTGCAGGCTTGGGGCCGTCTGAGGATGGACGGTGTAACTCTGCATAAAGCCCTTCCTATGGGGTAGGGGTGCCATATGTGGCTGTTAGCAACCACTTCACATGCCAAATAAAATTCTTCAGCAGCAGAAACCAGGAAGTTATCACAGCAGGCCAGCTACATCTTCAGATACACAGGAATCTGTACTTACAAGCACTACGTGAGGCTGACGGAGTGAAGTTTTGGAGTTGTGAAGCATTCCTCTTAGCCAAAAGAAGAGGCAAACTTGTATTCTGTGCAAGGCTTCTATTTTCGGAGGACAATAATTCATTTTATTAAAAAAAATAATATTTTGCTCAGCCCCATGTTTTGCTTCCTGGAAATGGCTCAGCAATCTGAGCATTACCCATGCAAATCTCCACAGAACTAAAACTTTCTATGAAGTCTCAAGGCTTTGTTCTACCCAGAGTAAGTTGTCTTTGTGCTACTGAAATCAGTAACACTATACACTTGCACATCTGCTGAGTATCTTGTCCACAAGTATTTGCAATAAGCTGCCAGTGATATTTATTTCATAGAACAAGATTATTTTTTTTATTCCTCTTCATATCATCCAACATACAGACTTCAAGAACTGTTTCTCATCCTCTGTGTCTGAGTCTGTGCTCTCATGAGAGCTGTCCATGAATGTGACCAGAGAATTGGGCTTCTGGCCAATAAAGATAATATTTTGGAAAAGGACATATCAGACAATGTAAACTGCCCTCACAAGGAAAGTTTACTTGTCTAAAATGTCTAATGCTTTTTAATCTTCTGCCTCTCCATGTACTGCCAACTTTCTCCAGAGAATCAAGTTTCCTAAGCCATCCTTTCCGACTGTAAATTATTCTTACATATCTAGCCATGAGACAGACTATGTATTTGCTGACCTGTCTCAAATGGATATATCAGGTAATTAGTCTCTGTAAACAATTCACAATCAGCTAAAAGATTTTTGTTTTAATTGTATGCATGACAAATGAATACATTAAACTTTAATCTATTTCTAGAGGTTTCATAAGCAGCAGAGGAGCTAACATTAAATGCATTATGAATGATTTTAAATCCTCTAATCCTCAAGTTTGTGAAGACCTCCATTCTCCTTTACTTCCCATATCCTGCTTTTTCTAGACCTGAACGAAATATCACACTACAAGGTGATCGTGATTGTGCGCAGTTGGGATGCAATACTAAAAGTGTGTGCTAGATTTTCTTGGTTCCACCTAAATTCACTACCATTCTCAGATTTTTATTTTTATTTTCTTCCTCCTTTGGCTCACACTGTCTCTCTGCTGGGATTTATGGAGTTCCTTTAGAAATTAGCCCATGCTGCAGTTGCCAGATAAATTTTGCCTTTAGATTCATGGTTTACTTTTTTTTTTTTGGCATGTAATAATATGTGCATGCCTGGGGACTCACTAAAACTTCATTATAGGTTCCTCTGCTCCTGTCATCAATGCACAAAATTTAAATGCTGGCTATATGGTTTGTTTTTCACTCTCATGAAACCTTCAGTGCCACACTGACTTTCACCTCGGTCTCATCTGTTTTAAGTGTGGTTTTTTTCTGCAATATCTCTGTGGGTCAAGTCCTAGTTTAGTTTGCTCTGAAAAGCTGCTCCAATTCCCACAGCACCTTGTAGAAGCTAAAACCCAGTGCTATGCAGGAGTTAAAATACAGAGCTCTGCGCTGTATTTGGGACCATAGCAATCAACTCACAGTCCTCTCCGTCTCTAGTGAAGCTGCGTCGATGTCATACAGTATATGTGCACAGGCCTATGTCTGTAATGCTTTACTTTTGTCTCACCTCCTCATTGTATTTGCAAGAACATACCGTACTCTTATTTTTAGCGTTATTTCTAAGATGACTATTATACAAATTTCAACAGGTGATAGTCCCAGGTGTGTTGGCCTGCAGGTTAATTCTCCCTACCTATGCAAACTTTTTGGGTTTTTAAAATGTCACTTTAACAATATTGACTGTTTTCCATGAGGCAGCTTAATTGTAATTCCCTGGTTATGAAGTAAGGTCATTCAAATTACAGCTGTCACAAAATATAATAATTAAATTGTGATCCAGTGTCTGTCATTACCCTCAGCTAGTTTGACATAGGTATTAAATATAGAGGTTATACATGAGATCATATATTACATTCTTTAAGGAGATCTGGATAGTGACAAGAGTTACACAGAACCACTACCCGGGGTCAATGTCAACAAATACTCCCAGGCCAAACTTGTACCATGGATTTAACATTTTCTTGCACGTATTTGTGTGTGCAATTTCAGATTGTTTTCATTCTTCCTTTTCTGTCATAAGATTTAAACAATGTTTACTTTTTTAAGAACCTGACTAATATTAAAAACAGCAATGGAGTGTCTATGACATTTCTTTACTTACTGGCAATTTGTCTCTTCCTTTGGTGTACTCTTGCATATACTGAGTTTTACATCCCTGTGGAATTTGGTCAAACTGCAGGCTGCCACCAGAAGAGGCAGTTCTCCTCCCCCTCTGTTCCCTCTTGTGCACAGCCTGGTTATGGTAAACACCTGGCAAATGTCTGGTTGAGGTAGGAGCTAGTTCAGTGAAGGGATTCAACACCAGACAAACCCCCAGCACCAGCAAGTGGCTCTGGGGAAGATGAGCAAGCTGGACTGATGGAGCTAGACCCAAGCATGGGAGGATGGCAGATGCTGCAGCCCCAAAGAGGGACAGGGAAGGACCTGGCCTTTCCTTCTTGGTGTCTGCCCACAATTAGAGCATGTCAGCTTTCATGCAGAGCTGTTCTCTATTTTCTTTCTTTATATAGAAATATTTCCATTTTCAAGGTTTCTCATTCTCTGCACCATAAAGTCTTTAAATGAAATATATGTTCTCATATGTTTTCAACCCAAGAACAGGTATTCCATTTCCATAGGCAATTGTGAACTCTTTTATTTTCCTAAGACTTTATTTCTCCTAACAGAGAATGATCTAGCCTGCATACGCCTTAAATTTCACCCATCTGTATTCCACATGAGTCAACGTTCTATGCAAAATCTTTATTTTAGATTCAGGTGTCATATTAATCAGTGTAGTCATGTCCTGTTCGTAATAATCATCTCATCTAAATCCAACATAATATTCCACTCAGTGAATGTATCTAGCGCTTGAATTCTGATACTTTTTCCTTTCCATAGCTGAAACTTCTTTTGTTTGGAATATGCGTGCTTTGCACTGGTCTGGGGTATATTCTTTTCCTTTTCACAGACTAGTGTAAAAATGTCTGGTTTTCTTGCAGAAAGAAGTTTTTTTTTGTGACAGCTGGACACTCTGCATGTCTGTGCTTGCTCCCATGTGTGCTCCTTACCTCCTGCAAGGTTGGGCTCTTCCCAGACTCTGTAGAACAAGCTGCCTGTGGTGTTTGCTGTCTGAGGGTCTTCTCACGAAGATCTGATGGGTACACTGTGTACGTCCAATAATCTTAATGTTTATTCTAGGTTTAACTCCAGAAAGTCTTAAAAAGTTCTGGATTTCTGTTCTCCCCGGATTAAAACAGTGATGTGACTTAAAGACTTCGTACACAGTTCAGAACACTAAGTGTTTGCACAACTGACATCCTTTGTTTCTCTGTAAAGCTATTGCTACTGTCTGTCTGTCTAATGCCTAAGAAACACAAAAAATTACAAAGCTATAGCTACTTTATGCTTTTTTGTTTCATGGTGGGGTATTTGGGGTTGGTTTTTTTGGAAGTCATTACCCTGTCATGAAAAGAATATGTCCCTGATCAAAACTTCTTTATTTATTAGGTTCCCGGAATGTTCAGGATGCAAAATTGTCCATATTCCTTGCACAGTGGTGGGGTTTTGGTTTTTTTCTCCTTTGGTTTCTCTCTTTTAAAAGGCTACCTTCTATGTCTACCCCAACTCTGCGAAGTAGGCAGAGTGGTTAGGTGCCAGCAAGCAAGAAGAAAGCAAGCACCAGAACTTATGACTTAAAGAGGCTGTTGATGCAACTAAGAAGCATTAAAATAAAGTGCCTAAAAGGGAAAGACAGCAGAGCATGTCTGCCTTGGGAGGCTCCAGGTCTAAGCTCTGTGTGAGTAATGAAACTGTTTCTTCTAGGCTGCTGCATTTCAGCCCAAGCCTTATAGGCTGGATAGGGTTACAACTTCTAAAAGAGTTTGGTAGCTCTGCTGTTGATTTGTGGAGGCAAAAAGCCAAAAATTTGCTCATGTTTGCCTCTAAACTTGCAGGCATCTGATTAGCTTTCTAGGAATGGGTGTCACAGCTTTTTCTTAAGGACCAAATAAAAACCGAGCAAAGATTTCATTGTTAGTTCCCTGTACCAGCACTCATGTGGCTGGTGCCCATGTCTATTACTATATATTATGACTTTAAAGAGTGACTTGAAACTAATAAAAATAGGGGTAGTTTCTATAAAGTGGTGCTCTCTTGCTTTTCCACTGAACAGACCCAAGAATACTTTGGCTCATGTTAGATAACACAGTGAAAGAGAAAATGCTTTTTCTTTGATCCGTAGAGTTTGAATTGCAATGTAAACCAGATGGAAAAATCCCAGCAGATAATTTTCCCTTCTTTTGACCAATCACATGAGCTCAGAGAGCCCTTGAACAGCTATAGCATATTTACAAAATGAGTTGGACTGGGAATTTTATTGTTTGAACACAGTGGCTGCATGGAAATAATTTAATGATATACCTATCATATTGTCTAAGGAGGCTGAATTGTATAAAAGACCTTTCACTCTAACATGGATCTGAGACAGGGTGACTGGGGCCAGGAAATCAGGAAGTTTGTGGAATTTGTAGTTTGATGTGCTTTATTTTTAGTTGCCCTAAACACTATAGGCAGCTCAGTGCTTCAGTGTCTGCTGTACTTCATAATTTTGCCTTACCCTACTGCAACAATTTTAATAAAATGTGTATTAAAGTAATCCCAGTATTACCAAAACAGTTTAAAAGGAAAATAAAACAAATTGTAAACTGAAGTGGAACAATCCTGAAATACAATAAGCTTGTAACAGGCTGTTTATCAGCCACATACGTTCCACCTTTAGGTTTTATGTGTTGAATAGATTTTGTACAGATACCTCTATGCTGCAGAAAAAAATACTGGTAGAGAAACAAAAACGTACTGATACGTAAACAGGCTGTGTAAATGCTCACATCATCTAATGAACATTCTTTAAATTGTCTCCATTTTAGACTGGTATTCCATGGCATTTACTTTTTACTTTGGTAGCACTTTGGTTATTTAGGTATCCTTTTACTGCACTGATGCTGAAATTCATGTTATGATGCTAAAAGCAGTGTTCTCAGTTGACACTGAAGAAAAAAGTCTCAAATTGCTTTGGTTGTGTCCAGGATCTCTCATACATCCCTTTCACCTCATCTGACATCAGTATCTTAAAATAGTGTCCTGCTGAGGTATTTATACACAATGACGCATCATGAGACCCACAAGGAAAGTTTAGGAAACAGAATTTAATGGAAAATTTCTATAAAGGGGTACTTGCTTCTAAGTCTCTGCTGTAGTTGTCTAGCCACAGCTGTAATTTTCTGATTAAAGATTTAGCCAGTGAAAGCACTGGCTCAATTTCAGTAGCAGGTACAGGTTTCCGTTGGTCTCAGTAGTGACCAGCAAAGGGAGGTGACCTCTGTTTTAACAGATGAGTCCATTGGAGGCAGGGAGACTGTAGGTTTATGCGGCTCTAACTCCACTGTTTTTAATGGATTTATTGTAATTCTGGCATGAACCAGCATTGGGAAAGATTCAGGGCCAGACACAGTCCTGCTTAGTGAAAATTCGATCAAACATTTTCTGTGGTCTGGCTGTTTGTTGGCAGCACATAGACTTCAAATCTCGGAGAGGTGATCACAGGCAGACAGATGTATTACATTATAGAAACTGCCACGCTTGGCACTCCAGGGTGGAGTCTATTGTCTTTGCAGGAAGAACAAAAACCTTTGCTTTGATAAAGCTTTCTGATTCAAATTCTGTAGAAAGCTTGTTCACCTGGAATGGCTGCTGCATGCTCTGGTGTTAAGCTTGTCAGTGCAGGGAGAGCTGCATTCCCGCGTACAAGGATATTAGATAATTCATCTGCCTTTAAAGTGATCTTGGCATTTATTTTGGAGATTTGTTTGATTATGTGAACACAGGTGTTCTTAATGCTGTCATTCTTAGCTCTTCAAAATTCTCATTAGTCTGTGGATTGCAGAATTTGACCTTTTTCATTAAGAAATTAATTTTGTCCTGCCTAGATCCTAATAGATATTTAAGAAAGGAGTCTGTATTCCAGTAAACCCTGTTCTGCTTAAATAGATGCAAATGACTCTCTAGCAGGTGGCTTAGTGATCCAGTACAGCCAACATTTGCATACCTATTTTGAGCTAAGTTACTGTTTCGTGACTGCTCTTGTCCTTGCAAATGAGTTATAGTTTTAAAGATGCTGCATACGAATGCAGGACTTTGCTCTTAAATTGTGCCGGCCAACTGGTTTATTAGCTTGAGGAAAACTTCAGTGACTTGCTCAGTCCTTTGGAGCACAAAAACTGGAGGCTTAAATGGAGAAGTTTTCCAGATAAAACCATGGTTAAAGCTTGACCTTAAAAAAGAAGGCCAATATTTATTATTTAATAGTTGAGTGAAGAGGTGGTGACTGGAAGAGGAGGTAACTGCATTGTGTCTTGTTATCTTATGGAAGATATATGCTCATGCGTCTGCTTGGCAAGACAAAAATAGTTTTGTCTTGCCAAGGAAAACAAAAATGGGAAAAGGTTCAAAATAAAGATAATTTCAGTCACCGTTTCTGCAATTGTTACCGTAAGACTGAATTACAAACTGAGAAGTGTTTTGCCTGGGTGCTTAAATGAAAAAAATGTTACACCTACCGGTAGTTTTTCCATGTTGGGATTACATGGAAAATCTCAGTTTGTTGGTTTATTTTTCTCTTGCAAAATCCAGGTATCCCAAGGTTTTCTGTGAAGAAAACCAGTTCAACTGAGCTAAAAGAAGAACTCTAAGCATTTCAACTGAACTACTAAAGAGGCCGAAGAGAGGAGACAGATGTGCAGCATGTACAAAACATGTAAGGTTTCTAACACTCTCTCACTTCGTTTTCAGAAAATATTTCAGTCTCTTGTTCCCCCATTCTTCTTGTTCAGATCTGCATGATTTAAACACTGCTGCAGACCAGGTTTGGTATTCAGCAGGGTTATGAATGTTATGATCAGACAGTGGTTTTGAGGTTTGTCAAAAAGCTTTTGGTGGCTTTTCCCTTCAAGGTCATAAAGTTATAGTACATGACAATTCATTGGAGACTGAGGTTTTTGGTGAAGCCCCAGACTGGGTTGCAATTCAGCCCAGGGAGGCTTTGAGATTAGTCACCACATCTTTGCTACTTTCTTTCTGTCAACACCGAGTCCCTAAACTGCAGTTCATTTCTTACCCTTCCCATCGCTTCAGTTGTTGGGCACCAAATTCAATGGGCAAATATAAAGGGGCAGCTTAATGAGGAGTACACCATCACTGCAAGCTCCTCTCCATTACATTTTCAGTTTGCTCACTTGTTTGGGTGAGGATAAAGGCATTAAAGTACGGCAGAGAGATGTGGATTCTGCTCCCATCTCTGTCGCCAAACTGTTGCATGGTTTTGGGGAGGCCACTGCACTCTGTGCTGCCCTCTTATTGCTTACAAAGTGGGAATGCTGGGTTCTTTTTTCCATTGTGGCGTGCATTGAAAACCACAGACATTGGTTACTGTATGAGAGCCTTCGATGAACACATTTTCCGCTTTGCATACCGTAGTGTGATGATCTTAATAATTCTGCTTATTGAGGAAAAAAAATGAAAAGAAGAAAGCAGGCTAAGGGTAGGTCATGCTTCACAACAGCCTTCTCCACCAAAGTGTCTGCTCTCTAAGGTCTGCCTCCAGCACACTGCAACTACCTATAAAAAAGATCCAGCCAGTGTAATTTGAAATTCTCATTTGTTTTGAAACTACTGTAACATATGATGTTAATATGTAGGTAGCTCTAACCAGTGTCAGAGTATTTATATACTCCCAAAGTGGGTGTGCTTTTGACTAGATGTAGTGTACTTATGGGAAGGAGTTGTCATCCAGCGAGATTTGTTTGTAAAAGTGGTGCTTGAAAGAAATGTTTTCCATGTCATGAGTCAAATTATGGTCCTTCTGACACAAAGAATCTGTGTTGTCCCTCTCCTCCCTGACCCGTCCCCTGCTAAAACTTCAGAGTTTGACTTGTTCAACAGGATAATCAATGAGATGGTCTCCAAGACCACATCAAGGATAGGATATACAAGTGTGTTAAGTACTTTGTAAAGCAGCTCAATTTAACTAACAACTTCTAACAGAGTAGCTGAGGAAAAATCAGTGTGTAGAATAATTTTAGCAAGCATGAAGGTAGTAAAGTTCAAAGTTAGGCTTCCAAAAGGCATTTAGTGGTGGGAAGGTGGGCAAAAGTGGGGGTCTGTTGATGAATTCTTCCTCTCACTGAAGTCCTAGAAGAAATAGAGGTGGATTTGGGGAATCTCTTTTTCTGTTTGAAGATCCATTTGTGTTTTTCTGCAGCTTAACCAGTGAGAAAATACTTATGCCACCAATACTCTGAATACATTGGCTCTAGTGCTAAATCATAATGTATTTTTCATATTTCACCTGGTCTCTTTTGCTGCATGCATGGCCTTTTTTATTTTTTAAGCAACTATACGTAGGGACCTTTTATTTTTCCCTATGTTCTTTCATTCCCAGGCTACCTCACAAGTTTACCAAGCATTCAAGAACACAGTTCAGTGCTTAGGGTATTTTATTCTTGCTTCAGTTTCTCTCAGTCTTCTTCTTTCCTTCCTTAGGGTTGAAGTCATCTCTCTCTTTTTTTTTGTCCTTCTCTCTTTATCAGCCCTAATGTGCACTTTATGACTTTGTCCATTCTTTTGGCAAGTTAGCAGTAGATGGATTTTGGAACACTTCTGCTTGAGTGTTAATTGTCCTTTACAAATTAGCCAAGGTCACTGGCTTTTGAATCAGTCCAATCTGCAGAAACAAGCACAGGGCCAGGAGTAAAAATTAAATTAAAATCTTCCCTGGGCATGGTAATTGTCTAATATACCAGCAGGTGTAATATTTGGAGTGTAAGTCAGTGGTGTGGCCTATTAGATATTGATGCAAGAGAAGGCTTCCAAATTTATAAAGATGTAAATCTTTCCTGGAAAAATGACATTTTTCTTTGGTACTCAATTGCCTGCTGTCAAGTGTATCTTGGTCTACTCTATAGCCTGTAATGTAATTGCAAGATAAAAGCCGAGTCTTTGAGCTGGATTATAATGCTATTGGTGCTGGTCAAATAGAGAACAAAAAATCTTCTTGCTTCAAAACTTTAAAATCTATTCTCTTCAGAAGTCATACAATGAATTACTGGGGTTTCTTTCCCCAATAAAGTACAGCGTAAGTGGTTAAAAAACAACAGAAATATGTCTGTAGTGAGTGCTGAGAGGCAAGAAAATTGTATACAACAGGATGTCCCAGCCTGTATGCGTCTGAGCCTACCACTCCAAGCAGTTCCTTCAAAATCAATGCAGTTCATGAGTATAGATCTACATATCTGGGTGTTACTCAGCACGGTTTCCTCAGCAGATTTCTTCCTACCAAAAAATACCCTTATTTTGAAGCTAATTTTTTTAATAATGCTTTTTTTTCAGCGTAATTTTTTATAAGTGCTTGGATAATGTTAGAAAGTAGCTGAAAGTGAATAATTTTTCCTATCTATGATAGGTGTTATTGCAATTTTGAGGTGTGAGCAAACACCTGTTCTAAGAAGAAAGTTACAAGAAGCTGAAGACCAGGAAACTCCAAATCAATGTCTTACCTCAGTCCTAGCTACAAATAGAGGAAGCAGATAGTATGCAAAGGCCACCTTAAAATTAAATTAAATACATGTGAGCATGTGCGTTCATTAAGTAGATATTTACACACATTTATAATGTTATTTTTGTACATGCTCTAATGATTCAAACATGTAATTGAAAGCTGTGTGCAAGGCTTTCTAAGATCTAAGTGACTTAGATCTCATTTTCAACAATAATATTGGCACTCATGAGCCTTTATTTCCTTAAAAGTTAATGGACCATACAGTCCTGGACATTTGGAGCATTCACATTTGGAAAGGGAATTTTTTGTTCATGCTTGTTTAAATCCTATTTAAAAAAGATTGATGTATCCAAATGTACATGCATGAAGCAGCAACATTAAGTACATCTTTTCCCTCAGTGTTTTTTTCTGCCTTGCTGCCTCCTCCATATATCAGTGGCACAAAGCAACCTGAACACAGTAGATATTGGGGGGCTTCAGCTCTTGGATCCAGCCTTGGGCTGGGAGGCAGATTAGGTATCAGGAGCCACAGATCTCCTGGAACCTGGTAGAAAAGATGCAGCTGCATGATGGTGACACCTTTGCTGGTGGACTTAGTCCTCTGTCAGGTCAAATCAATTCAGGAAATATTATGGAGGGACTGTGAGCCAGAGTTCATTTGGCTGTTTCTACTCTGGTGGGTTCACTGAGAGCTCCTCAAAGAATGAGCCTGTGGAGGAGTCTGCCTGGTGCTTTCTGTTCCTTTTCCAAACTGTACTACCCTCTGCTTATAGTTCCCATTTACTTCCACCGAATAAGTATGAAGGGCATATCCCATCCTTGACTTCTATGAGAGATATTAGCCATAAGGTTTAGAAAATGAGTGCTAATTCCCTTAACAGATCATCTGCTAATCATCAGGTTCATTTGGGAAATGAGAGCATGGAAACCCTGCTCAAGAATACCTACTGCTGCATGGCTTGCTCTGCAAAGTGCACCCAATCAGTGGCAATACGCTTGCTGTGGGAGGGCAGCTAGTCCTGGAAGGCCAGTCCTCTGAGGGAACTAGTCACAAATATTCCTACTGTGCACCAGGGAAGACCAGGGCAGGATTCGTACCAATGCAATTTAAAATACTAGGATGCTGTGCCCACAGCAAGGGTCGATAAAATTATTGTGATGTGCATCCTCCCCAGTTTTATAGACAGGGTGGTGGCAATAACACAGATGAGATGGTTCAGACCTGTGTCTGCCTGGTGGCTTGGGAATGCAGAGCTCTACCACCACAGCAATGACCACACCATCAGCCTAAAAGAGATTTTGGCACAGTGCGTGCCCCATTGTCTCTCTCCTGCATGGCAGGAGAGCCCACACAGTCCTTTCTGAACAGCGCCAGGCTCACCAGCGCCTGGGATGTGTGTGGCAGGAGCTTGAGCTTCCACCAGCTACACCCAGCTTCAGTGACACAGAAACTGAGAACTCATCAAACTCAACTGTGCATGCAGGAGGGGCAGGCTTTAGTATCTTGTTCATCAAGTCCAGATCAACTGAATCAAAAAGAACTGTCAATGAGATGATGCACCTTTCTAACTTCACTGTGGTCTTTCTGTCCAATTTCAGCTTCCTGCTCTGAATCTTCGCAGCGATCTTCATGAGTGGGTGGGGAAATCTGCCTTTGTCGCTAGTGTTTTTTTTCTGGAAAGCATCTGACCTTTGGGGGATATTTCCTAATCAATCTCAGGCAGACAAAGAGCATGGAAGATTTCAGCCCTTAAAAGTTAAAGGTCTGACAAAGTTACAAGCAACAGGAAGCACTGGGTATGGTGGAAAGTATTAGCCTGTGGTAACAATGGATGAAGCAGTAGCAACACCTATAATTGTAATTGTAAGTGACAAAACAGAAAGGAAAACTATGTTCCAAGGGATTTAAAAGGATTTTTTAAACCTGGGCCAGATTGTCCCCTCCCATGTTAAAACCCACAGGAGGGGAATTTCTGCTTGGAAACTGCTACATGGTGATCTGCAGACCTCTCTCAGCCCGACTCATACCAGGGGCAGAATCTGTCTTTCTGCTCTCCAAAGGGCACAGATTTTCCCTTCCTAGTGGGCACACAGATGCCTGAGCTAATTTGTTTCAGGTCCTGCCCTAAGGGTTTTTCTCACCCCTCACCTCACCCCTACCCCCAGTTAGCCTGTTTTCTTTGGATACACCCTCAAAGCTGTCTTGATTTGTTGGGAACAGTCTCCAGAGTGGAAAAGGGAGAGATGGAAACTATGCAGCCTCTGGCCCCTGGGCTGCACAGGTTACACAGAGAGGGAAAGGGACAGCAGAGATGGGTAAAAAGTGGATCTGGCTTGTATGCAAGGAGCATCTGCACAGTGTGAAGAATGCTAAAACCTGGCTGCTGGCTTGCTGTTTTCTTAAAATATTACAACTGCCCTTCTGAGGTTGCTAAAAAACCTAAATAAAACAGCAGTATGCTATATTAACATTTTTTCTTTTTTATGGTATGATATTTTTAATATAACTTTTGGCAGCATGTGCTGGGAAGCAGAGATTTTCACTGAAATGTGGGACTTCAGAAGAAAGTCTGTTTGTCCCAAAGTGGCATGTTGTTTCATGAACTTTCACAGATGTTTCGTGAATTTGTCATCCTGAGCAACAGAATTGCTTTTGTTAGGATGTAGAAATAGCTCTGTACTTGCAGAGCTGTTGGTGACATGACTCACGGTCCCATTGCATAGACTTGGACTAGTGCAATAGCTGGAGAGAGGAAGGGATATTTTTATGGGGTTTTTTTTCAGTCTGTTGTGGTAACAAAGCAGAGGAATTGCACTAACCTTTGCTTTCTCCCCCTCCAACCAGTGGTAAAAGTCTTAAATATATTCATAGGAAAAATGAGTGATGATCTGTAGTAAGGATTTATTACTTTACCAGTTACTTGAATTTCTTCCTTAAGATTACACAAGGGGCAACTTGAGGGTTTTTTTCTCATTCATAGAACAAGGTCTAGGCAAAACCAGGTAACAAAGAGCAAAGCTCAAAACAAATGACGACACCATGGAATAATCTGCCTTCAGCCACTGAAGAGTCCTCACACAATCATCTAGTTTATCAGGAAAGCACAGTCTGGGATTTATTATCTAACAAATGTTTATACTTTTAATATCCAGTGAGTGTTTTCCAGATACATGACCTAGAAAATGAGGGAAACATTCCTTCAAGCACTTGCTGAAACTCCCTCTGGACATTATGGAGCCACCTCTATCCTCTCCTTAATGACAGCAGGCACCCTTTAAGCCAGCCAGCTGAGATATTTAGAATTGCCTCTCTTGGCTCTCCAGGTTGCGGGACAGAAATAAAGTGCAGGTCAAGCCGCTCTTCTGGACTGCAGAAACCTAGCTGAGGACAGAGTTGGGTACAAGGCTGAAGGGTGGAGGGACGTCTTTGGGCCAGACTGAACTGTCCTCACCAACTGTGGGTGCAGTGACAGTGCGCTGAGAGAGAGACAAGCTTCCCTCCAGGGGAAATGTTAACCCATCCTTGCTGTGACAGACACAGCTTTTGTCCTACCCGGGGACAAGGCAGCTCTGATGCTAACAGCTCCATCACCTTCCCAGTTGTGTTCTTTTATGTCACCCCCGGGGTTCCTACTGGCTCTCCCTTTTCTCTCAGCCTGTATTTTGTGGAGGGCTGAGGATCTGGCAGTCATTGACACCCCCGGGATGAGCAAACACGTACAGCAACAAGCCTAAGGGATCTTCCTGTAGCTGCCCTCCATGCTTTTGTGTCATTTTGAGCTAGGAAGGTGTATTAACTAGTTGATGCTCCCAATAAGAAGAAATATGTTCTCTTTTGCACCTCCATATTACTGAAAGAAGGAAGTGACCATGGATTATAAGTGGGGGCAAAACTTTTCTGCAGCAGCGATGCAAGTGGCAGGAGGTGTTCGGTTCAGCCCTCACAGTCCCGGCCAAATTTGTCATCAGATGTTGTGCCTGATGTGCGGAAAGGTCACCTCAGATGCAGCATGTACAAGTCCTCAGGGAGACTCTTAGCCTCCTGTCCCATGGTATCCTTTTCAGAGAGCCATTTCTCAGGGCTGCTCTGTTTTTCCCTGGGGCTACCCTGCTCTTGGTTCCTGGGAGGAAAGAAAGAAAAGCAGTGAGACAGGGGTGTAAAATCAAGTGGGATGAGATGTAATGTTTGTCATTATGGTGGAAACCCCTAAAAAGATGGATTACAGAGTACAAATTCTGGTGCTTTCATCCCTCTTTTGTGTTGATGTAGTTCTTGAGAATTAAATCTGATAATAAAGAACTAGTATTTCAGTGCAGGAACTGAGCCACTAGCATGTTGTAAATTTTTGGCTATTCCCAAGAGCCTGAGTGAGGGGAAGGGATTGCTCCATGAGAAGACCAGCGGTGACCACAGCATAGCCATGAGCATGGAGGGTCTGCCCTAGGGTGTCCCAGAGCGCATCTTCTCCATAGCACCTTGAAGGTGTACCAGACGTTGCTCTTGATATTTGCTTGCAAATACCAGAGAGAAAGGCTGGCCTACAACAGCGTGTTATATTTGCTTGCCCCGCTGCTCAGTGTCAGCACTAGGCAAGGGCACCTCAGTGTGTTCCAGAGAGGAGGTGGTAGGGTGGCGCAGCTTTGTGAGATAAGGAGTGTCACTAGGGGAACTTGCTGGAGGGGACCCTGACTCATCCCGGGAAATCTGTGCCTGGTACCTATCCAAGGGTGACCCGTACACCACTTCACATGGATGTCATGGAGATTCATCACCGCTACTGCTGTTTGCTGCCCCAGGAACTAGCTCAGCTCTTGATTGCCAGAATTAAGGCTGGCCTACAAAGCTTTCTTCCTTCACAGCCACTAGTAACAGCCCACCTACGTTGAATTGCCCCAAATTTATGTGGCATGGGTGGTGGCATATTAGTGCTTTTACTTTGGTAGCCAAGAACATCATGTATTTTACAGTTCATTTACAGTCTCCAAGGTAACTAATGCTGATTTATGTCTTTCCACTGTGAAATCCTAGCCTTGTGGTGTCAAAATGGCAGGCCTGCCCCCCAGGATGCTATTAGGACCAGACATAAGCACAGTCAACTTGCCACAATGCACATCTCTAACTCGCCTTTACAAATATCCTTACAGGGCAAAGAATAAACCCTATTCATAGCCTGCCACTCAAACCTTTTGAACCCTTCCAAACAGGCAGCATGGCAAGAAAAGTGATGGGTGTAGGAACCCGATCAGCAGCTGGTGGACTCTCAGTTGCGGAGTCCAGCCTCTGATATCACCAGTCAGCAGAAATCAGAGTGCAGTGTCAAGCCTAGTGGCCTTTTTGGGAGAGAGGCTTCTTGAGAGCAGGATGGACCCTTTTCATCCCTGCTGCCCATAAGGACTTCTCAGTCAACCCTTGGAGCTGGTTGTGCAGCAGCCACACCAAATGACCGAGGCTCCTAGTCTGGGGAAGTCGGCTGGGGATGTCTGGGACCATTTTTAGCTGCTTTGTTATGCTACATTCTCCTTACAGCATAGCCATGAGCACTTGGGCAGTATTGTGCTTAAAAGAATTTTTATTCCAGTCCAGCTAAGATAAATCTCTGGGGCATTCCCCCTTGGCAGCTTGTATTGCTATGTGAATAGGCGGTTAAGAAAACATAAAAACATAAAGCAAGCCATAGGAACTGCCATGGTAGGTCAAATAAAAGTCCTTCTGTTGCAAGCAAAGCAAAGATACCAAGAGGCATACGGCGGTGTTTCTCCTGGTATATGCTGCAGCATTCTGGCCACCAGCTGCTTAGGGATGTCCTGTTCCAGTCACACTGCAGCCTGCACCTCCTGGCACTGCTTTGGTCGCACATAACATTGTCATTACAGTGACTCCTGGGACTGCAAGTACGGATGAATGCTTTGCTACGTTTATCAGTAGAAAGATCAATGAAGGCAGTTTTGCCTGCGAGCTTGACAGGCAGGTGTCATTCTCTGCAGCAGGGAAAGATGGGAAGAGTCAGAGTTTAGCAGAAAAAATAGAAAAGTCATAGGGAAAGAAACAAAAAAAAGAAGTATCAGATTAATTTTGCATCTGTTCTTACTTATGGACTATGCTCTTGTGTTGACTGGTTACCTCAGATTCAACATTCAAATGTAAGACCTGAATTATTTTTAACTCTAGCCTGGTAAATATCAACTATCTGCTGCTCAAACTGCATTAGCAGATAAGTTGCCAGGCTAAAGTGAATTCATTAACTGGCAACAGTAAAAACATTTACAGGACAGGAATCATGAGAGCAGGAGGGAATTAAGACATCCCAAAATGCAAGCAAATACACCCTGGTATTTCCCCAGTAGAAAAATTAGACTATGAATTCCTGAACTGCTCTGTGTCTCCTCAGCTTGGCCTCCCTGATTTGTAAGCTAGAAGAAGCCTCCATCCGAGCAGGCTGAAAACATCTGCTGCGCAACAGAAGTTTTCCCCCACGCATCCACCCGCCTCCATTTTCCCCATTGCTGGGCTTATACGAGTGAGCTGTCACTGCCGCTCGTTTGCAGGCAGTCTCTGCCCATCAGTACGGCTTTATTGACAAAGCCTCTCCATGTCCTATGTGCCCAGATGTTTTGGTGAATGTCACGTGGTGGGTCTGACTCTAAGTCACTGAGTCTTTTGCCTGTAGTACATCCTTCACGCTCAAGAGCATTCCCCAAGTCAAAACAGGCAGTCCCAGAGACACGTTCCTTTTCATAATCTAAATGTTGTGTAACATGCTTTTTTAATTAGACAGTAAAGAAAACTAAATGATTCCTTCCTTCCCACTCATATGGTTCTCCTTAGAGCCAGCTTCTTCCCACCATTCCTCCTCCTCCTCTTCTTCCAAAACAAAGAAACATTCCTTGTTGTGCTCATGATGCCGTTTCCAGGAGTGCTGCCTGCTTCCAGAAAGCAGCACTGCCCCTCTATTCCCATATTTCAGACTTGAGAGATGGACTGGCCAGGTGAGAGCATTCAGACAGAAAATTTTTCCATGAAAAAGAGCAGCATTTGCATTGTTCCTCACACTTTCTGCTGCCAGTGGGCTTTCCAGGGCCCCAAGAGGTGTGATGGCAGGCCAAGGTACCTCAAAGAGCTGGTGATTTCATTTGCATCTTGCTACAAGTGTGAGGGTACTAATTCTGGATCACTTCCTATGCCTACCCTGTCATCTCAGCTGTGCTTCATAGGGGGGTTTTCAAGGATTTTTTGGCCAAAGACTTGCCGTAGTTTTCTTTTCTTAGGGCAAAAAGTACTGCTGAAGATTCTAGCTCAGAAGTGCAATGTTCCTTAGTTACCTTGGGTGGGCCCAGTGATTTGGAGTTGGTTCCCTAGCTGATGTTTTTTCTCACTTAGATTTGTTTAAAAATGAATGGAGTGAGATCAGTTACCACCTGGCAACTAAAGCCCTTGGGGAAGTCCACTCCTGTAATCAATGAGAAAGCAGGGCCAGAATTAGAAAATGGGAGTGGGATGCTGCATGTAAATGTAAGAAAAGGGACAGCTGGACAAACAGAAAGGAAATGCCTCTTGCTAAACGACAGAAGTTCACTTCCCCTGAACAAACCTTGAGAAGCGGGATAGATGTGTTCAGGCTCAGCCTCACACAGACGGATATGTGGCCTTTGGCACAGCCGGGAGCAGGCAGGACGGCAGCACCACCCTTGCACCTCTGTAAGGATGCTGCCCTGCACAACCAGACAGGAGAAAGATCTCACCAAGCGATGAGTTATGGGCCTCTGTCTGGCCAGAGGTGTCACTCCTGACTTGGAGCACGTGAATCTGGATGCATATGGTCCAAAAGCAGGCTGAAAAATGTTTAGATCTGTGAGTGGGTGGTTCAAAGCTTCCTATGAATAAGAAATAAGACCTTGAATATGCTTTTACATAAAGGGAGTTAGTCTGACGATGTCTCAGTCCACCTCCAGTTTTCCTTCTAGCTGGAACAGACAAGATGCTGGATTTCAGCTGGTCAGATCAAAAGGGGTAACTCCAGTCACAGGGCTGCAGCTGAGGATTAAGTCATGTGAAGACAGGAGGAAACAGCAGAGCCAGAGCTGTGCCATACCACGTTCTTTTCTTCGTCTTGAAACACATTATTAGAGACTTGGATGGTGATGTAGTCTCCACCTATAACTTTGGAAACTGCTGTAATCTGCTATATACTGCTATAACCTCTTCTCCCCCAAAATCTGCACATCTTGTCAGGTGCTGGCATCACTCTTTAAACAGAAATATTCCTCTACTGCAGGATCTTTTGACAGGTTTTTGCTGCTAATAGGTCAGAAGTTAAGGAAACTTGGTTAAGTGCTCGTATTTCACATATAAGGTCTGTTCCTACTAAAAAAAATACTTGATTTGTACGTAATAAAATATATGGAAATAAAAGGGGATGGTGGTGGTACAGGGAAATTCTTTGTGTCAGGAAAATAAATTATCCATTCAATTTTCAAGTGATCTATATGAAGATATGGTCTTTTCTGGAGACAAAGTGGTAATATGGAGTGTTCATTCAAAATGAGAACGGTTAACTTGCCAAAAGATTTTGATTAGCCAAAATTTTATGCTTGGAAATTTACATCATTTCTTAATCCTGTTCCATAAAAATATACTGCCATACGTAAGTGTTTAACATCACATTTGTAGGAATTTGATCCAGTTTAACACATAGTAAATTAGTTACATGAAGGTAGCTTGCTTTATGCTACTCTGTCTGTTCCTAATACTCTGCCACTCTGACATTCCACTCTGCCCATATGTTCCATCCCTGACATATAAGAATATAAATCCAAGATGAGAAGATTAGGACCACCCTGGAATATTCTGCCTTTACTCTTTTCTTTTTTTTTTCTTAAACAAGAATCCTGCACTTTGGCTTTCAAGTAAATCAAGAAAAAAGGAAGATGGTAAGAATTCATTTGCGGATTATGTGGACTATGTAGCTGCATGGATTTACAACATGAGTCTCTTCATTTGTGTGGAGTTACAAGGCTCATGTCATGTTTTCAGGGCCAGGTCAAAGAGAAGAGCAATGAGTTTGTTTTTAACACAGCAATTCTATCAGTCAGAAGTAGAGACAAGTTTCCCAGGTGATCAAAGTACATTTTAAACCAGCTGACTTGGGGAACTAATATTAATTTTGGGGGGATTTGGGTCAGATATGAAAGGATTTAATCCCCACATAACTAATCCTCCCAGGAGCTAATTTAAATGCAGACTGATCTGTCAATTCCAGCATTGCTTCACTACACAGTAGAACTTCTGAATTACTGAGGCTTAATTTAGCTTGAAAATTTGTTAAAGTACTCTGTTACTAGTTCAAATAAAATAGAAGGAAATTATTCTATTGAGAAAGGAGAAGTCTAGGTCTTTTCTCCTGTCACTGAGGATGGATCCTTTTGACTTAAGTTCTATTTGGGGAGCTTTCTCAACGGTGGATCGTGGTGATGGTTTCGTATTTTTTGGTCAAATGTGACCAAAAATGCAGATTCAAGGCAAAGAAAATTATCTTTGAATTTGTCAATTCATAGAACTGACTTTTTAAGCTGGGTGAAAAAGAAATCTAGATGTTTAATGTCAGTTATTATTTTATGTCATTTATTATTTTGAAACAAAATTTAGTTTCTATACCCGAAGAACATTTTGAAGAGCCTACCACCTCCTGCACTACCAAAATGGAACATCTCACGGCAGGTTGACCAAAACAATCTGTTTGACCAAAGTCAAAACAGGATGGCTATTAGTTTCTGTGTCAAAACTTAAAATGTTTCATTTCAGGTTACGCTAAAACACCACCTTTGATTTGAGGGTTCACTCATCAGCCTCAGGTGTCTGTTATTTGTGCAGCTCTTCTCCGGGAGTCTGACAGCTCAAACAGCAACAAGAGACCTTGGTAAGAGCTGAGCTATGGGTCCAGCCTGACAGATCTCAGAAAGCATCCTAATTCCGTTATGAAAAACAGTCTCCTTATGTCCAAATTTGGTTAAAATTAATGACTTTTGAGTCCTGTTCCACACAACAAATGTTTTGTCAGACTCCACAGTGATAACGTAGCAATGTTTTAATAGCATTAGAGAAGACAATGACATAAGCAGCCTTCTTAAATTGCCAGAAGTTTTGCACTCACTAATAAATACAGCTCAGTCTTAGCTGATTAAATGTGGAAGTAATTTATCCAATTAAAATGCTCAGTCTTTTGCCAAGATTTTGTGTGTGTGTGTGCTGGATTGATCAACAGTATAACACATGCTCAAATGGGAATCTCTCCTAGGATTGGGATAATATTTCTCTTTTCTGACCCCTATTTGCTCCCCTAGTTTGCTGCCACTCAACATAAGGACATTTTCAAAAGAGAAGGGTAGTGTGCCAGGGTTGCTTTTGTAACTTGTTGCTGTATTCAGCCTTCTGAGTCCCTATTGTCTTCTGCATCACACTTTGTAGCATTCATTTGCTCTGAAAAAAACTGGCTGCCACACTTCATTTCTCCTTGGTCAGCTCCACGTTGGGCGTTTATCAAATTCTCCTTCAAAGTGGTGTTCAGGTTCCTGTTGTTTTCAGTAAGTGCTGGAGCAGATCTTTGTGCTATACTACCCCCTTCGTTTTATGTTGGCAGGTTACTCGAATTTGCTCCATGTGTCCCTCAGCCCAATACACCCTTCTAGCCGAGTACTTGCTGTTTGTGTGCAAGAACATAAAATTTGCTGTGTCTGTCCTTTTTTTCCCTCTTCCCCCCCTGTATCTATTTGTCTGGACTGAGTTTTAATGCACTGTAGCCAGTTTAATAAAATATGACAGTAAAGATCTAGGCTTGCCTATGTTATAATTCACTGCTTTTACTTAGCACTAGAAACTTCCTGTGGCTGCTAGACAGCTAAAGGACAGAGTGGCTCCGGAGCCAAAGGTGTCATTCTGTATTATCCAGTTATTTCTTAAGCTTTTCTGCTAAACAGAATTGCTGAAAATAGCACTGCTGGTAAAAGCAACCTTAACATTTATACCGATGTAAAACACTGCCAATACGGGACTTTGTTATTCAGGAATAAACAAAGTTGATTTTCTTTATTTTGTTCTAGTTCCTCCAAAAGCCTTTAGATAATTTAGGGACAGAGGTTAAGAAAAGCTCGGAACATTACTTTCCCTTTAATCCTTAGATCCCTCAGCTGACTCTACACTTTGTTTTCATGCTGAAGGGGAAAAAATATTTTCCTGGCAGGTTGAGAATGATTTTTCCATTAATCTTTTCTTTTGGAGCCAAGATACATTTTTTCACAGAGATCTGATGTGACATAATACTGTACCTGGAATTTCACACTAAAGAGAGTGGAAAAACATTCTCACCACAGCAAGCACTCACAACAGGGCTACAAACCCTCCAGCAAAACTGAGAAGCCAAAAGTGCAATTTAAAAAGGAGACAGGAAGGGAATATGGGGCATAGTCGTTTCCCATAAGGAGCAAAGCTCTGAAATGTCGTGCTATTTATTAAAGCGTTTCATAGATAAATTGATGAATATGGTATGTAGTGGCCCAGGCCAACAATTATCTTGCTTGAAAGTTGTCTCAGCAGTTTGAAATCCTATTAATTAAAAAAAAAAAGCACATCAGGGCAGAATCTCAGAGTGTAAATGCGAGGAGCAATAAAAATGTTTCAGATTCAAAGCAGAACAGAAACTGCTTCTGCAATTAAATACATATGTACACGATCTTGGATTTATGAAAGTTGATAGAATCCACCCATCTCCCTATTTTTGGCTTATCAGTATTTTCTTTCAACATTTGAAGTGTTTTCTTCAAAGCCCAGAGCTGGAGCATCTCCAGGCAGTTTAATTGTCCAGATGTGGGGTGGATTTCCTAAACACTTGCAACATGGGGAAGACATGATGGTTTTTGCTTGGAAGCCAATGAAAAGAAGAGAAATGTTTTCAAATTCTGAGTTGGTTTTCTAAAGGACTTGCTGAAATGTGTCTTGAAAAATTCCCAGGCCTCAACAGACAAATACATCTGTCTCGATATATGTCTAACCATGGTTCTATACTGAATTTGTCTGTGGTTGCCTGTGCATTCACAAGATGCAGCCATTTTTTGGTTTTGTACCCATGGTAAAACACAGTAAACTACTCAGGGGACTTCTGTTAGAATACTAGGTGGCTGCATTTCTCCTTAAGCCTGATGGAGATCTACGTTGTGGTTTTTGGTACTAGAAATCCCAGAATACTAAAATAGGAGATAGATTCAACAAAAAAAGTCCTTCTGTCAAATCACGAGGAAATTTCTAGGGTGCAAAATGCCACAGCTCGTACTTACCTGAAGTGCAGTTACACAAACTCTGCTTTGTCCTCCCTGGCAGTCAAATTTGTTGTCTCCCAAGAGCAAGCTTGATGTAGTGCACTTCATGCTCTTGTGCCACATTGCTATTGCAGCATCCCTGCAGTATCACACCCCTGTAGAAGGGCAGGCATTTCTTATCTTTCTGACAGTTCTCTGGTGACATCCATCCTACCAGCAAGAATTATTTTGTGGAGAGCAATATTGACTGAAATGACATTCCAGAAATCCTCTAATCACAGGATCTGATTTTTTAAGGTTGATTTGAATTTTCAACTTTAAATTAGTTTGGCTCCGAAAGAAAGACTAGACAGGTCTAGAAGCCAATACCCTCCATTCAGCCCTGACACATGCATAGTATCTGCTCAATCCACTGTCACACATTGTTTCATTTAATGCTTTCAGGACATGGGGAAAAACCAGCCTTGGTGTAAGTGAATACCACCCTCTGAAACTCTATTTCTACCTGCATATAGCACACCTGAGCTTGGCCTGACATTTCTAGTGACTGCAGCTCATTTCCGGAGGTTTAGTCCAATGAGGCAGCCAGGACGGTGCTGGTGACTTCCCAGTGGGATGACACTTAATACACTGGATATATTTGCTTTATGCAGGGCTGGGATGAGATTGCTTAGTCATGTCACTGGCGACTACTAAAGGAACCTGGAAGACTGGTTATATGGTAGTCTCTTTCTATCATAACTAGATTTTTTGAGCTAGTCAGCCTTGACTAGACTGTGGAAATACAGAAATTATTGGTTTGTGCTCCATTATCACCTCTACAGGCAGCATTTTATAGCGATGAAGTAGAGGAAAAGCTACCAGCCATAAGAGCTGCTCCTGTTTCAAAATACCTACTGCTGGGTGAGGTGTTTCAGGTGTTAAAGGGCTGTGAACTGTGTAACTGCAAGCAACCATTGCTGGTGTTTGCAGTGCCTTTGCGTGAAGGTAGCCTACAGAGAATATGCATTGAGTCATACTCTTCATCTTACTCTGAAGTCCTACACACTGCTTCCCGCTCCTGAGAAACTCATGCTCACAGCAGGGATGCTGCTGGAAATGCTCCATCGATATCACCCAACACAGGGCCCACCTAAGCTCCCCCACCTGCCCCGCTGAGGGAAGCAGCCACTTCCAACATATGAGTAATGAAAATGTTTTTCTTACATTAAAAATTTTAATAAATCTCACTCCATTTGCTGTGTGCCCTGGGCTCCATGCAGGCTTACTACGCTTTATTTGTATGACTCTCTGCCGAACTATTTCTGAGAATTTTAAGTGTGAAAACAAATAGAAAAGTTCTACGTGAGGGAAAACCTACTGCCTGTGTTTGAAATCAGTTCCCGAATCTGTGGCTGGCTTAACCTCACCCTGATGTTATTGTGTGGTTATGGGTTTTGGATGTTCTTTTCGCTGGAAGCAGAGAAGCCAATGTGCTCCCGGTCTCCTAAGGGAAAAAAACAATTGTGTACCGCTGCTGAATGCAAAAGTCAAAACAGAGGTGGGAGCCTCTTTTGGCAAAATCCATCAGGCTCTTAGTGTTGTAGCGGGTTGGAAAAGGTTGGGGAACTTGCGTTAACAGTGCAGCCCAAAACAGGGCTATAACACACAAAAATAGTAGGAAGTGAGACAAATATTCCTCAGTAGGCATTTTCCTTTCTCCCCTTCTGTCTGTCCTCTCTCCTTAAATCTTTCAATTTTCCTTTCCCTTTTAGCTTTCTGTCTCTTTCAGGCTAATTTTATTTTCCATTTGGGGAGAAAGCAAGCAATTTTGCTTTGTTCACTGAAAGAGGTGGTGCTCTGCTGGTAGTGACTGGGGAGCAGCCTGAGCAACGTGCTTGCATTGCTAGGTATTGTTATAAAGTTAATTACAGGCTCTTTGGCTTCATAAGGATCTTTTAGCTAAGCTATAAAACAGAGATTATGTCTACTTATGATTGTTAAAAATCCTTCACCATGACCCAGTATCCTGGTCAAATGTCAATACTCATTTTCCGGGATCATCTTGTAAATCATTGCATACAGCTCATATGAGTGTTACAAACTACATTTGACTTCAGGATTGCCAAAACTGCAGTGGCAGGTGACAAAATACACAGTGCATAAAATCTTTCTGTTAAAAAAAGCAGTGCTATGCCATCCCTGTCTGCATTAGCAACCCTCTCGCAAAGGCACTGCTGTGCTGGGAGGGCGTAGTGGCCAGCAACAGGCACTCATGAAGTGAAGGCCTTTTTCTCACATTTCCCCTTCAACCCAGCTTCATAAAAGAGCTTTGGTGTTGTTAACTGCCTTCTCTAGCTACCTTTCTTTCAGTATTATGTCTGCTTCCAGATCCTCCTCTTATTCATCCATGTTGACTGGCACCTCAGTACCTGTGCGCTGCCATACAATCCTGTAACTCCACTGTGACCACAAGCTGGATTTATCCAGCTGTGACAAACTGGTTTTGTCCTGAAGAGCTGGAAAACCTCTCCTCACTCTCCATACAGGCTCTGGGGCTGCAGACCTGGCCCGTCTTCCCTCTCCCTCTGCAGGTCCAAGAGGCTGAAACACCTCTTGCAGGTTTGTGCCTGACTTTCCCTGGGCTGAGGGACACCCTCTGGGGTCCTGGACAGGGCACATGGATTCAGTATTTTTTCACTTTCTCCAGGAGCAGAGACAGATGTCTTAGGACTATTTCCACAACTGAATCCTTCCATGTGTCATAGCTGTTGTAAGTGCTTTTGAAACAACATCCTTCTGCCCAGATGTGTGTGCCCACCACACTCTGGCCATGAGCATATCCTCTTCTTTCTTCCTGATTCTGACTGCGTCTCTTGGCAGCCTCTATACATTTGTCCTTCTGAGGTAAATTAATATAGATAATTACTATGGGGAAAATAGACAGTGAGCTATTAATTTAGTGGGTCATTTCTTTGTTCTATTCAATTTGTCTAGTTGATGCAATTTACTTTGGCACTCCCTTTCCACAACAAACGCAGCACAGCCTTAATGCTCAGGCAGGTTGCACTGCCCGTATTTCATAGCTACTGTTACCAGCAGGTCTGGTGCTTTTAATACTTACTGACATGACACTTCACTGCAGAAAGAAGAGTTTGTTTCTTCCAAAGTTCACAGGTGTATCTTGAAATCATGTATGCAGAGTTTTTAGACGAGGTTAATATTATCATTGCGCAGGACGACAGGCCAGAAAGACTGCAGGGGAAATGAGGGAGATCTGAATGAATGAAATCAGACTGGGATTTTAGTGTAGAGACCCCTGTTATTATCTCATAATTTGGTAAGAAAATGTTGCCCACAATAGGAAGGCCAATGCAATTTCTCTGCTTGCTTTTTTTTTTTAACTGCCTTATTATTTTTTAAATAAAATTTTGTGCTATTGGTTCCAGCATAGTATGTTTGAAGGAGTTGAAATACTATCCAGGTAAGATGACCCATCAGGTAACTTCTCAAACTTAGAGGTTGGGTTCCTCAACTACTTAAATTTAACATGTTGGATGCAGTCTCCAGATTGCCCTCTGGTTCTACATTTCTCCCAAATATTAATTGCACATTTATTGGAGTTAAGGCTGTTTCTTTGTTGTTGCTGAAGCGCTGGTACTTGCTTTCTGTTTTTACAGGTTTGTAGTATTTTTATCCCCTTCTAATGGATGGGAATGTTTTTGTTTTAGTCTTTCTTGCTTAGGCTCAGTGTTTCCTTTCTTTACTAAAATGCAAATTTATTTCCTCTAGTAGATATGGTTGTCATCTCAGCTACTAGTTGAGCTAGATACACAAGCATGTATGCATGTGTGCAGATGCACACACACGTGCACATGTGCACATATAGTCTAGATTATGTGATCCAATGCCTGATTTTTGCCCCTCACATCTTATTGCCCGTCTCTGCCTGCTGTTTGTGGCTGTTCAACTAGCGGACAGTGCTCTGCTGGGAGACTCAGAACAGCCTTTTCAGCTATCATCCTCCAACAGGTTCCCCAGTAGGACTTCCAAATTTGCTACATCTTCCGCAGCATGGCTTAACTCCAGCAGGGCAGCTCTAAGACCCTAACTTTCTCTGCTGTTCCAGGAAGTGCCATTCACCATGGTCCCTTTTCTTTCTGTATTTGGCTCTGATTAAAATTAGACTTTTGGTTTAGGCTCTTCTACAAATGTGTATCTGCTCCATCGAGCAAGGTCTTTGCCTGGCTTCCCAAAAAACCTTCAGCGCAGGGATAGCTTTCCTTAGGGACATGCCACCTCTACCCCTGCTCAGTACTTGCGTCTGAAGGAGAGCACCCCAAAGAAGGGCCACTCTGGGGCAGCACAGGCACCATGTCCTCTGTGGCCACGACTCCCCAAACTTATTGGCATGTGCTGTATTGCAAATTCAGGTGTACCATGATGCACAGTGGATGTGATCATGCGGCAAACCCTGCATTGGCTATAGTGAGCCCCACTTCTGGACAGCCTGCAAGCCTATTACACTTTCTAGACTATCTGCTTCCAAATCACATGTAGTTTGGTACCATGCCAAGGCTATTCAGCAGGCAGCTAAGAGATCTATGTGCTAGTCTATATGAAGACCAGGTGATTTTCAAGGAAACCTCTTTTCCAGGCTTTGCATATCACCTGGGAGGCAGCTGGTATTTTCAGTCTCCAGCCTTCTTGAAAGGCTTCCCCACCCTTTGTTTCATGAATGTAAGCCCTTCCATGAGCTTTTTCCAGGCTGAGTGCTTCCTAACACCTCACATGCACGGCGTACAACTATGTAATTACTATGTAATTACTATGTAATGTCCTCAATCTGAATTTATTTCCAGGGTCTCTTACATGTTAGCTCGGATTTGATTGAATATGATTGGCTGTGTCATTCACTTATACAGATTTATCCTAGGGAAATGCCAGCTGATACACGTTCAAAGGCCTGTGGTGGCCGCTCCAAACCAGTGGGAGTTAGGCACTGCACATCCCTGTGGATCTGGACCATTAAGGGTGTAATACAGAGTTAATAGAAGGCAATCCATGTAGCACCATCTTGAAGACATGTTGTCTGTTGCCAAGGAGGTTCATTCACCTCACAGCCATTGAGGAAATATATTTAGTGCTAAATTTCAGTGTGTGAGGGGATTGCTGGTCTCCCCAGTGGGGGTTTCTCCAGCAGCTGGACTGTGCAGCCCTTCTGCAGCCGGACAGACTCTGTTCTGCTGCCCCCCTCTGCTGTTCAGCGCAGAAAACAGCACACTCTGAGCCGGGCATCCTCTCCCAATTTCCAGAATATTGTCTCTTTAGCTGTTTTTCTTCTTTCTTTGACCAGGTCTGGGAGGGAGGTGGGAGGGAAGGGAGCCTAGCTGTGACTGGATGTGTTTATTGTGCTTGGCAGCTGGCTGCAAATGCAAAAAGAAATAATGCTGATTTCCTATGCACGGTAATTCTCCTTTTTGACCTTCTTTTATAGATAGGGAAGAAAAAACACAATTTGCTGGAAAAGCAAAATAAATGGGACACAAACCTAGAATTGTGGCTGGAGAGATACTGGCTAAATGTGTAGCGCATGGAGATGGGCTGAGGCAAAGAAGCTTTAAAGGTTTAGACTCAAGGTCAAATGGAGGCTCTGGTTCAAGTTCAGATTTTAAAATACTAACACATTAACACAGCTTGCTTTTTCAGGATGTCAGTTTCTTTTAAATGGGAATCTCAGAGTCAGGTCTTTGTGGGTTTGGATGGGACTGCAAATAAAACAAATTACAATGCAACTCTTCTTCCCCCTCCTCCAAAAAATCCTTTTCAAATGGCTTAGCTTTGAAATTTTGGATTCCAATTTAATTCAAACAGCAAGCAAAGTAAAGGAAAAGGCATTACAAAATCAGATAATTATAAATGATAAAGTCACACCCTCAGGATTTTTAAGCCTGCCAGTTTAAGCGACCATTTGCTTATACAGAACTAATCATCTAGATTGTATTGAATTGCATTTCTTTCTTCAAATCAAACCCCGCTGCCAAGTCATTCTTTTTTTGTAAAAACCAAACAAAATCTCCACCCATTTTGGTCAGTGGTCCTGATGTGAATAGACAAAACACACAGCTTGGAGAGAAGACAGACTTTGCTTGCTGTCTTCATCTTTTTCTCTCTTTCTGCTGGATCAGCCATAACTTACTGCATTTTTCTAAGGCCTGACTAGCATTTGCAAGTTCTGCACAATGGGCCAGAATTTCTGTAATTCCTGACTTCCCCCGCTCCTCCTTTCCCTTTGTCCTGTTTTGTCAGGAATTACGCCAATAAGCTCAGAGGGGGCTCAAATGTGAAAAGTCGGTACATCCTCTGGATTAAACCCCTTCAGAAGGGCTGTAAATGGTGTGATGGCATTTGGACTCTGCCCACCTGTAAATGTCCAAGACAGTGAGGGCTGCAAAAGGGCTGGGCAGTCCGACATTCCTGCATGAAAAGCAGTGGCGTCCCTGTCTTAAGGAAATAAATACAGTGAACGGAAAGGTCTCCTTCTCCAGCTGCTGAGTCAGCTGGTGATGTGCAGGCAAGCGAGATATTCATTTTCTGTGTTCAAGTGCTGTGTCTTTTGTGGCTACCTGGTCCACTTACTATTTTTCCAGGATGGAGGGAAGAAAGGGGCCCTGAGATTGCAGGAGGAGCTGCGGAAGAACATGGATTTCCATGTGGATTGTCACACTGAGGGCTATTCTTTACAGAGAGAAAGAAGCTGATTTGAGCCTTCTCTAATCCATGCATTAGATTCCTATTCTCAGCTAAAGTGGCTGCACCATGACTTTAACTCCTTCAGAAACAAAGTGAATTTGGTGAAAATGAAGTAGTTTAGCTCCAGATGGGAGCATCCTGATGGAAGTTTAATGTGGTTAAACAAATACTCTGCAACTTCAAATCTTTGATAAATTTGGATGGATTTTCTCGTATACCCTGACATCCATAAACCTTGGCTATGGCAGATATGGGAACATTTTGCTTCTTGAGGGCCCAGAAGGCCTTTCCAACACATGTGATAGACCAGACATTTACTGTGAACAATCAGTAAAGCAGAGAATTAATAACAATATGGCCTTATGGCTGTGTGAAATGGAATCATGTACTTTATACTCCCAGGTTTCAGGTATTCCATGATTCATTACTCAGAGCAAGGATCAGACTCAGATTTGTTCTTTGAAAATACAGATCACTGGAGGCCATGGGAATAGAGATTGCCAGACCTCTATTAATTAATGTAGGCTGCATCTTGTCTTTGTGACAAGTTGTAATCAGCATAATATCAAAACCCGTGCCTGCTGAACTGCATGTACTGAAAATGGAGGGCGCAGCCTCCCCTTCCTTCTCAAATCATATCACTGCCTCTAAGTCAGTATAGCAGGGGTTGTTTTCATTTGTTTTGAGCCTCTGAGTTTCCTATGTTCAAGTTTTTCCAAATTGCAGATCAAAAGAGAGATTATTTCTAGTATAAACTTTGGAATCCTGTGATTTCAAGAGCAGAAGCTTTAAGTAAATCCTCAAATTTTCATACAAAATTTACAATTCTGTAACTGCCTGCATTCCAGACAAGCCTGCCCAAAGTATTTCATTGAGATAGGTTATCATTCCTTATTATCTACATAGCCCTGGCAAAGGTCGTAAAACCCCTAGAAACAATGGCATTTCCATTTATTTCCATGTACAGCTTGTACAACATACTCATGACATGAAAATATCATAGAAACGCAAGGTAATTATTATCATCATGTAGCTACTTAGCATCCAGGAGCAGAATTAACAATTTGAGTGGTGCCTGTACGAAAACCAGAATATATTTCAGTAAGCCTGTCATTTTTGATCTCTTAAGTAATCTTAAATTAAATTGCACTGGCTTAGTCAGTGTGAAAAAAAAGCAACTTCTCATAATCTTCAGTGCGATGATAATACATGTATTCCTTCATTTAAATAAAATCTCTGAACAGCACCTGAAATTTTATGGAGAAATCCTGCACTGGGGATTTGTATGCAGCACGCTTGCATATGAAATGTCAGAATTGCATGGACAAGGACAGCAGTGAAATTTAAAAGGTGATGGATAAGACAGATGGCTGAGCAGAAGTGGTCTGCATTGCCATGGAGAAAAGCCTGATGCCATCCTCAGCAATCAGTGCTCAAGCTTGCAAGAGTCTGGCTGCTATGGAAGCATCTGAGCCAACCCTGGGTGTTGCAATATGCCAGTTTTCCAAGAAACAGATTGATGTACAATGTGTACTATTTTTTATTTTCTTGAGGGAGGAGGAGAGAACTATCTATGGATTTGGGGCTGTCATTTGGCTTTGAATTTTGTCTTATCAATGCATTTCTTGACACCTAGGAAGATTTCTTTGAAACAGAAACGATATCGTGAATACTGGCATATCCTCCTTGGAAATTCTTTTTTTTCCTCCACATTGACAGCAGGAAACAACTATTTGTACAGAATCTTGCTAATTTCTACTCACTGTTCTGTATTTAATCTGTGAGAAAGGTCCCTTGTTCCTTCCTTGAGACTGATAGCTGTTGGTGTCTCTGCTTTTCAGGGAGTTTCACTACCCTTTGAGAGCTTGCCTTTGTGAGGGGACTGCAATCCCAAGGGGCCCATGTAACAGCCAGTTAGAGCTGATGCCCACGCAGTGAAGAGGTTCCTGTTGGGTCAGGCTTGCAGCTGCGTCTGATTATAACCAGGTCTGGGAAGGAAGCAGTCTGGGAGCTCAGACTCAAGGGTTTGGAATAATTGCTGAGCAATACAGGGAACTGAGATTGAAAGAAAGTGAGGCTATTCCCTGAAAGGAAGTGTGAAAGCTTTCTGCCTTCCGGGGCTGAAATTTTCTAGAAACATAAAGTTCTACTGGAGACAATTTAAACAGGGACTCAGTTTGTAACTGCAAGCAATGGGTGCCAAAATAAAGATGGTTAAGCCAAACTAGTCTAATTTCAGACTATTGCTTTTTCTAAAGCATTTGTTGATTGTGAAATTTTCCATTTAATTTGTGAGAACACAGCTAAATATGAAACTATATTACAGGAGTTTGAGTGGTACAGGCAGCTCACAAAATGTGAGCAGTTTTTTTTCAAGTGGCAAACCAAAAGGGTGGCAAAAGCACAGAGAAGTACATGATTGGTCCGATGAGCCAACATTGTAATTTTGGGAAAATGTTGAACTCTTGGTAGGAGACTCGGCTGAGTCTAGAGCAGAGCAAAACATTCAGTAGAGGCTAAACCCTTGACAAGATGATTAAAACTTAGCCTGAGAGGAAAGTCCCCAGCTGTGGTGAAGCTCAGAGAGTGTGGGCAGTTTTCTGAGACCTCATGCCCAGTAGCAGACCCAAGGCAGAAAGTGGTGTGAGTCTCCAGCAGATAGCGTTTAAAAACTGTGAGCTGCACACAGCGCACAAACTCCCACCCCCAGCCAACACCATGCATTTGGGGACCAGTATTGTCGTGGGTTGTGCTCCCTTGGAAGAGATGGCAACCCCGAGGGGGTGACAGCAGTGCTGTGGCTGCCAAAGGGGACCCTGCATAGCAGCATGTGGAGCAAACGCCAGCAGGTGGGATGTGGATTCATTTTCAGTTTGGTGAGAGCATGCAAGCTAGCGTGGTTTCAGAAACAAGGATCTTACAGTACTACGAGCAGCCATAGGAGGGAAAAGTCAACCTTTACAGTGGTAGGAAAGGCCCTTCTGAGAGTGTGATATAGCCAGTATCAGTTCTGATGACAGATAGGAGAGGGAAAGGCCATATGCTAGAGAGATAGGGGTGGAAATGACATAAACAGCAGCTCAGCAGTATTCCCTTATGTTGCTTGGGTCTAGACTAATATAGCTGAGGTCACTCCAGTCCAATTTCTGGACTGCAGGACATTGAATCTCTCCCCAACCCCGAATCTTAACCTTCTCTAGAGAGTAGATCGTGCAAAGGGAAGATGCTGGGTTGGGGGAATATTTCTTTTCCCTTGTTTTAACAGAGGAGAGAAGATTTTGCTTAAGAGCAGCCCCCAGTCTTGGTTGTGGACCCTGTTTTTAGGAGATCCTTATTGCAAAGAGAGATGAGGAGAAGGGCATTCTCCTTTGCTTTTCAGCCTCCTCTCTCCTGCAGTAGGACCCCAGAAAAATCCAGTGCGGGGTCCAGGAGAAAGACAGAAGAGACTGGAGGAGGTGACGTCTCCTTTGCGGGAGAGGGGGATGCTGGCACAGAGAGCCTTTCTGGGCCCAAATCTGGCCAGTGTCTTCTCCCCTTGGGAATTCTAGAAAACATGCAGCTTCAACAGGGAAATTAATGCTCCGGATGAGGGTGTGGAAAAGAGAGCAGACAGAAAAATTAATTACAAATGGGGCATAATAACGCAATAGTACAACTTCAGTGTGTGCTTAAATTCTGTGTAAACAGAGTGTGGTTTTGTGCTCATGGTTAGCAGGGGATGGACTCAGGAAGCTGTGTTAAATTCTTGGCGCTGTGTCTGATTCACTCCATGGCCTTCAGGAAATGACTTAATTGTGGGGTTCTGCGAGGTGCTGAGCTCATGCTGAGGAGCATTTCATTCCTCTGAAGCAAAGGGTTTTTTTCTGGAGCAGAACAAGAACTCAGCACCTCAGAGGATCAGGATGGGCTCACTATAAAAATAGGGTCCCCTTGTCTTTGTAGTTTGCATAAAAATTGAGTTCAAGAATCCAAGGGTACTGGTATCCTTATAATCTGCAAAGCAAAGAGAATGATTTGCTGGGATCTGTGAGGAAGCCAGCTAAAAAGGGCTGTAATTGAATTAAAGGGCGGACTGGCTTTATTGAAAGAAAGAGGAACAGAACCACTCGAGCATACGGGCTCACATCGTGAAACAAATTACAGGCTGACACATGGGCTCATAATCTGCGCTTTGGTGCAATAGGCAGGAATAACTCAAAACCTCTGTGGCTGGCAAAGGGGAACTGAGAGTAATGGGGGAAGCTTGTTTCCGCTGAAACCCATCCCACAACCCCTGACCGGGTCATCTCAATATCAGCGTGGGTCGGGTGGAGAGGGACCTGCCAGTGGCACTTACCCCGAGGAGAATCACCTTTTTTCCCTCAACATAAGGGTTTTCTGGCTGGAGGCGAGGCAGATGCTGATAGTGCTGGCAGGACTGAATAAAGATACCTGCATGTGGCTGGTAAATTGTGTGTGCAAACTGAGTATTGCCTGGGCAGGATTGTATTGTCCCTAGAAACTGTTCGTCCTAATAGATTCCCTTGGGGGAAAGCGGAGAAGGCTTCTTCTGTGCGTGATGGTGACTTGCTCCCACCGTGCTGCAAGAGCACACAGGTCCCACCAGCACTGCCCTGACATGGTTCTGTGAGCCTCCATGCTGGTTCTCCCAGTATGAGAGGCTCAGGGCAGTGCTCACCAGCAGAGGGGGGAGATGGTGTCGGCCATCCTGCAAAATGTGAGAGCTTTCCATAGTGTAAGGTTAAAGTCTGCTCCTAGGAAGATCATGGATAAATCCCTGCTGGGCAGTATGGATCCCTGTTACACGTGCTGGGAGTCCCCTCAGGCAGAGCTGGGCTGCCCTGCGGCTTTGTGATGTACATGTGGGCTTGGTAAATGTGTTTTTTCAGGCCAGAACAGTAGATATCCTCAATCTAGCAAATTTCCCTGATTTCTCTGTGCCAAGCCTCTAAAATCCTTTGTGTTCTTCCTCTGACCCCGTGCCTTTGCTTTCCCCAGGTACTCTGTCCTTAGATACAGACAAGCCCGAAGCATCCAACAGCCAACAAGAACATCAACAAAATACATATATTCAGCTGTGTGTAGGTCACGTGTTCAGAAGATCAGCCACACAAACATTGCTATAATAAATGGCTTTGTTTCATGGCATTTAGTTATCAAGCAACATTTATGTTAAAATCCCAGTTATATTTTTAAGATGTGGTGCTAATTTCACATATATATGCGTATGTATATACATACATGCAGACACACACACATACGTTGGTAGAAATTCAGTGTTCATATTGGAGAGGTCTAAGAAACTGCTTGTTATTTGAAACAAGCTGAACAAGAAGTTGTCGTCTGCGTGAGCTCTGTTGCTGCTTCTGTTTGGGGGGTCTCTGTGGCTTCTTTCGTTGCTCTCAGTGCTCTTCTTTGCACTACCCTCTGACTTATTTACTGTATTTCCCTGTTTTCTTACATTATCTATACCATCTTCATAGCCTGCTGGTGAGAACATGTTTTGTGAAAGTGACACCACCATATGGTGCCTAAATTGTTTCATTTTGCTGGATATTTAACCAAAGAGGTTTGAAAGCTTCATTTGCTTTTTTTTTTTGCTATTGAGCTGTGATGTTCCAGGAGCTCAAGAAAGAGACATCTCTTATAACTGCACTAGGAACTGCTGTCACTGAATTAAATTGAGTCAGGCTGATGCGAATGAGAGCAAAATTTGGCCCCATCTGTTCTACATAATCTAGTTCCTAAATGAAGAAAAACAGTCACTAAGAAATGACAGTCAGTATTTTATTTTTGTGCGAATTTGATTTTTTCACTTCTAAAAAATACTCAATGCAGACTAGTATGCTAAACAAGTTGGTTTCATCTAGGACGATGTTTGAGAGTTTTTTTATTACTTTTTTAGATAACAATGTATTAAAACAGCCATTAATTTTATTTATTGGAAAAAAGAGACTGAGGATGGGTAGTCCTCAACACTGTGGTTTTTAGAGAGAATAATTAAAGATTAGCAAAAAAGAGACAACAGATATAGTGCTTAAGCAGTAAAGAACATCTCACTGCCTTAAAGAAAGGAAGAGCAGTGTATTTTACCTGAGTACATTACCTGAAGATCTCCAAATCTACTGGCCTTGAGGAGGCCTCTTCCTACCCATGGGTGGCTGTCCCTTCCCAGCACCTCAATGGGCTCCTTGGTGGGGTCTGCTCTGTTCTGCTGCCCCAGATGTCTCTGCTTCGCAGCGAACAGGCTTCATGTGGCCGTAAAATGCGGCTCATGTTACTGTTTTTTATTGGAGGTGGTGCTAGAATTGGCATGGGTATTACCCAGGTTTGCTAGAAGACGATAGGACAGAATGTCCATAGATGTGAAATTGCTCTAGGAAGTAAGGGACATGTTAGTGGATTAATCAATAATCTGCTCTACAACAGTGGACAAGCAAGCACTGTTACAAGCAGCATTTCAAACACCGTTTGGGAAGAAAGAACTCTCTTAAAAAATCGCAGACCATCTGTAGTTTAAAAGGAAAACACAGATGGTATTAAAATGGCTTGGTGAGAGTGGTGATATCCAGGTGTTTCCTCCTGTGGTTGTTCTTGCACAAATGTGTGCGGCTTGTGCAATTGCACGCCTCCCTTATGGCACAGTCTTGCTAGTTGCATGAGATCAGGTACAGGTGAATAAAAAAAAAAGTAAAATACTCTGGCCAAAAATTTTCAAGCCTACACATAAGCATTGGATATGAGCAGCCTGATTTTTCAGAAGATGCTCAGTATTTCCAGCTCCCCTTGAAGCAAATGGAGCTGCTGCAGTTTTCTTTGGCTGCTGCAGAATGAGCTCAGCCTTTGTGCAGACGAGGTCATTTATTCAAGCACCTCATACTGACCAGGGTGCCTGGTTACAGAACACCAAGCATGGACCTCCCTGGTCTTACCATTTATCAAATGCCATGACCAAGATGACAACCAGCACATCAAAGTTAGGAGTTTTTTTGGGGAATGAAGATTTGAAATAGTTAGATTATCACCCATCGCCAAATGTCCTCAGGCAGGGGAAGAGCTCTATTAAGCTTGAAAAGGGTCTTATAAATTGGGCTTTAAAATATTTGTTATGCAAGGGATATATTCCTTATACTTTTGAAGCGTAGGGCAAATTTAGGACCACTGCATTTGGATTCCAGATGACTACTATAATGAAAGGCTCAGTTTTGCAATATCAACATATAACTATTTACACTTCTCTTCAAACAGAAGATCCTCTCAAAATGCTCATCTTACTGGAAATTATACTTTATGAAGCATCAAACCTGTAAGTGAAATTATTTATGAATAATTTAGTTTATAATGCAAGGATGTGTTAAACTTCACAGATTCTGGAGGGTATTTTTGTATAAAAAGTACATTCTGTATCTTAATAAATCCATCATATCCCACCACCTCTGTGGTTTACCTTTGATAATATTATTAGCATACATTTATTTCAATGCAAAATTAAAATGGAAGGACTGGCTCATTTCCTGATATTATGTGATGATATCCACTGATGCATTTAAATTACAATAATCTGATTTTGTATTTATTTGCTAAGTTCCTGTGCACTTAGGAACTCAGTTGTTGAAAAAATGTAAAATTTAGCACTTTGTAAAATGTAAAAAAGGCCACAGAAATATTCTGGGTTATATGTCTGGGGGGGATAAGGGTTGGTTTATTTTAAAACAGTCTTTAACAAATTGTTGGTTTTGGGTCACAACAACCCCATGCAGCGCTACAGGATTGGGGCAGATTGGCTGGAGAGCTGCCTGGTGGAAAAGGGCCTGGGGGTGTTGGTCAACATCTGGCTGAATATGAGCCAGCAGTG
Source organism: Arenaria interpres (assembly GCA_013399435.1). Taxonomy (NCBI): domain Eukaryota; kingdom Metazoa; phylum Chordata; class Aves; order Charadriiformes; family Scolopacidae; genus Arenaria; species Arenaria interpres. The sequence continues at coordinate 39,810 of VXAK01018321.1, read as the reverse complement.
TGCCCAGGTGGCCAAGAAGGCCAACAGCATCCTGGCTTGTATCAGAACCAGTGTGGCCCGCAGGACTAGGGAAGTGATCATTCCCCTGAACTCAGCACTGGTGAGGCTGCACCTCGAATACTGTGTTCAGTTTTGGGGCCCTCACTACAAGAAAGACATTGAGCTGCTGTAGTGTGTCCAGAGAAGGGCAATGAAGCTGGTACAGGTTCTAGAGGACAAGTCCTGTGAGGAGCGACTGAAGGAACTGCATTTGTTTAGCCTGGAGAAAAGGTCAGGAGACTGACCTTATTGCTCTCTACAACTACCTAGAAGGAGGTTGTGGCAAGGTTGGGGCTGGTCTCTTCTCCCAAGTAACAGGTGATAGGAAATGGCCTCAACTTGTGCCAGGGGAGGTTTAGATTGTATATTAGGAAAGATTTCTTCACAGAAAGGGTGATCAACCATTGGAACAGGCTGCCCAGGAAAGAGGTTGAGTGACTATCCCTGGACGTATTTGAAAGATGCGTAGACATGGTGCTTAGGGACACGGTTTCATAGTGGACTTGGGAGTGCTAGGCCTACAGTTGGACTCAATGATCTTAAACATCTTTTCCAACCTAAATAATTCTATGAGTCTAAACAATGTCCATCTGAAGTAGCAAGATCATTTTGCCCTTGATCTTAGAAACACTTCCACATTCCTGCTTAATTTACCAGCATGACCAAACGTGCACTATACAACAGGACTGAATCAGGGACCTGTGGATATCACAGAAAGAGCATGGAAGATTAAAAAAAAATAAATAAGTTTTTTATTAGAGGGTTGACAGTTGCCATAGAAAGTGTTGTTTAAGAAAAAGATCAGGGCTCTGTTGGTGTTGAGAGGTGAAGAGAAAGAAGCTGAGGCTCTGAAAGCAGAAACATACGGATTTGGGTAGTGTCACAACCGAGCTGCAGTCACTTGTTGACCCTGAATAAGCCCTGTGAGGGCTGAGATATTTCTTATGAGAGCATCCATAAGGCCCCTCATGCAAGCAAAATTTCTTTGCAAGCACTCAGGATATAAGCAGAATATACGCCTTATTTTGTTCCTCCACCTCTGAACAGAAAGTAATCATTAAAAACCTTTCGGTTATAATTAGTACTCTATCAAATTTTCCAGGAGCTCTCATTGCTCTTAAGCACACCAAGTAATTACTGTGCTGGGGACTTGCCATGCCCATGAGCTCACCTTGAAATCAAATTATTAATAGTGGGACTGATGCTCATTTGAGGCAGTCTTTAGAAAACTGTGACTGATCGCTTCAAAAGCCTCTGATAAAATAAAACCCACATGCATTGGCCTGCCTTCTTATGGTAACCAGATTATGGGTGACCAAAAAGATGTGTTTCTGCTGATCGTGTGTGAGGAGGAAATGTATAGAAACTGCAGTACCTGTGTGGGACCCTGGAGAGCCTCCAGACACAAAGATTATAGAAATAATGGGAAAATAGTTAACATTACAGCTGGGTGCCTTCCTCTGATTAAGCCCTCTCAGTTGTGCTGTGTAATGAGCACAGTCTTAATTTGCCACCACCTCTTACCACCTGAATTACCTTAAAGGGCAGTTTCAGCTTCTCAGGCAGGCAATGGAAATGCAGCCCATTATCTCGAAAAACCACTGCAGCCAGGGAAGTGTCCAGGTAGCAGCATGTAAGATTTCCAGCCTGTCACCAAGAGTTGCTCATGCTGGGCAGTGCCATAAGCGGAGCAGAGGCTGGTCACTAACCCCAGGTGTTAAAGGTCCCAATATTTGGACACTTAGTAAGAGTGACGAGAAAATGTTTGGCTAAAAGCAATGGGACAAGCCTCTACATCTGTAAGCAATTCTGTAGGGTCTTTACTGAGCTCAGATGGAAGATGGAAGGCAGAAACACTCTTGTGGAAAACCTCAGATACCTCTAGGATCAAACACATCTGGAGGCAGAAGGCTGATACAAACCTTATCAGTGTGAAACAGATGTCTCCGGCTGATTTGCCAAAAGCACGGACCTGTTTTAGTGCTCATCTTAGCAGTTAGTTTCTTTACCGAATCTGTAAGAGACTTCAGGCATTTTGCTTTCTGGTTCATCAATGCATGATACCTACTTCATCAAGCAAAATATTAGCTACAGACTAATGGGCCTGTTTTACCTCATTTGGGAATCAGACACACTTGGGGACATATGAAGGGTTACGTGTACATCTCTTGGGTCCTATTAAAATTTATTTCACGGTTTAAGTACTGAATAGATCCAGGCAAATGATCAGGGCAGATTTTCCACAGAATTAATAAAATAAACACCCTTTGGCGATTGGATCACTGAATAAGAAGCATTAATTGGACACCTACTATTAAACACAATCAGTACGCTGTCTGCCCAAAGTCAGAGAAGCAGACAACTTCTGGGGAACTCTCTAAATTCTGGAGGTAAAATTAGTGTGAAAAAGAGCAGGCCAAAACTGTGGACAAAACCATACAGGCCACCTGCCATCAAAGTTTTCAGATCACCCAGCAAACTGGAGCTGGACATGTCCCGGCAGTCAGGGAGAAAGGTGGAGCTGATGCCAACTTTCCTCAGTATTTATCAACACTATTATAGCACTGTAGGAGGAAAAAATCCAGTCAAATGAGTGACAGCTTTTTTTTTTTTACATCTTTCTTCCCCTGAAATATATGCCAGAAAAGTGTCAGCTGAGACATCTGGGAGCTTCTGAAGGACAACTGTGCAAAAAGTTTAGCCACAATCCACGAAAGCTAGAAAAATCCTGGTTTAAGTGATATCAAAACCCCAGCAAATTAAGCTGTAGTTGAAGCAACAGGCTCCAGCTAGCTGGACCTTTTATTTAAGACTTGAGTGACCAAAAAAAACACTCTGAGAGGAAGAGAAAGGAAAGCGTTTTCATAAAACGCTGTTTCCTTGGCATCAAAAGTGCCTTTGAAGGGGCTGGGAGGTCCTGCACAGCCAGACAACAGCCGGCACTGTTGGTAAGAGCGAAAACAGCCTTCTGTGACCTGACATGTGTTTTATTTCTGGTGAGGGGATGAAAGCACTTGTGATGTGCTGTGACATTTCTGTCAGTCCTCATAACGCACTTGATGTTCCCGCAGAGAACATGGCGTTTGCAGCATGCAGGGGGGCGGCAGGGTCTGTCCCCTCCTCTCTGTGCCACCCCCGCATCAGAGCTGCGCCAGGGTCGCATCCTTTGGGGGTCCCCGGGGGGTGCCAGCGGGCTGGGGTGGCACAGGGTGGCAAATCCTGCTGCTGCTGCTCCTCAGCATCAGGTCCCCTCCACCTGACAGGAGGAGGGATGGGATACAGCCTTCTGTGTAACAGGAATTTAGCACGCTTGCAAACCTTTTGTAGCTTTTTCTAATCTTAGTGAGAAAGCCTCGTTACAGCGGTGGTTTTGCAATCCCACGAGAGCCAAAATTGCGTTCACAGAGGCCAGGCCTGCCCAGAATCAGCGGTCCAGCAGAGAGGATGGGAAACAGCACGAGTGGTGAAAAGTGAGCAAAAAAGCTTATGCTCCTTTTGATTCCAGTAATCCCCTCTCCAGCATTGTCCAACCCCCAGATACTCGCTGTTTTTCCTCGATACCCGGGGTCAGATCCCCGGCTCCTATCAGCTGGCGCCGCTCCACCAGCCGCCGCGCAGCTGACGCAGCCGTGCTAATTTGCTCTCACCAAGGATTTGACCCGCCGTTTTCTTCTTGACAGCATCCCTTAAAAGATACATGATGTTCCACAGGGCCAGGCTAATCTGCTTGTGGAGGAGCATCCATTGTTCACCCTGCCGCCCCTTATCGCCCGGTCTCGCCAGAAAAGAAGCCTGGGCTGGATGCTGGTGACAGCCCTCTTCAGGCGTGGGTCTGGCTGAGCCTGTGAGAAGCCCCATGCTGCAGAAAGCCCCCAGGAAGAGGGGAAGCAGCCGTGGCGATGAATCACCCCAGAAACAAATGATTCGCTATGGGTAAATTCATGGAAATGGCACGGTACTGTAAAGTGTGACTAAGGCTGTTATCCCACAGCAATGGAAAGTCTCCCA
>VXAK01018321.1:0-35596 GCA_013399435.1 Arenaria interpres | reverse complement strand
CCCCCAACCCCCCGTGCTTTCTTAAGAGCATGTTAATTACTGCTCTGGGTGTGAATACTCCATGTCTGGAATAAGTCACTTTAACGAAGCAAGTCCATTGCACTTTCCAAGCAAAATAACGCTGTATGGTCTAGAAAAGATTGTTGAAAACATCTGACAAAACATCATTTTCATGTTCAAACAGGTGTGATTCAGGAATAACTGATGGACTCGAGGGTGGGTGTTTATTTAATTCAAGGTGTTTCCCTGTTGTGTTTGCTGCAGCAGGGATTAATATGATGAAGACAGGCAGTCCTGCAGAGCTCTTAGGCTCTCCTAGCAATGTGTTAGGACAGGAGACATGTGAACCCTGCTGCTCTAAGAATCCTTGCTCCATCAGCTGTGAAAAACAATTTCTTGGCTCTCTGACAGAAAAAAAAGTTACAAGATTGGTACACACTCTGTCCCTACCATCACCCATAGCTGTGTGAGCACTCAGGCCCAAGGAGTTAGCACAGCCATTTAACACAAACCATTTAGGACCAACTGATAGCAAAGCTGCTGATGGAAGTCCCAACTTGTGAGGACCCCGTGGTGCTTGATAGCATTCCCAGATCCTTCTTATCCCCTCATATTTCACGTGGAAAAAAATTCTCTCCCCGAAGCTGATAGTTAGCAACATGATGGGAGCTTCACTCTCTTCTGAACTGCTTGTTTCTGGGTGGTGCCATAGGTTTCCCAAACTTTAGTTAATATGGATCATCTTGCAGTTTGGTGTCCAAAGCATGAAAAAGTCTGACATGAGCAAATGAGTCCAGAACTGGACTACTTCTGATCATGCTGGTTTTTCTGTTCCTGTTTTATGGCCCTGCACTTTCAAGGGCACCTGTGAATCAATCTTTTCATTTGTTTTAAGGCCTGAATGGTCCTAATAGGCTGAAAATTTATATACAGAAGCCAAGATGATAACTTCAGAGGGAAAGGCAGGAAGCACAGAGGCACGCACAGTTTTTCTTTACAAAGATTAGACACCTTTTTGCATAAATAACCTTGAAGCAAGAGCATTATCATAGCAAGACCTTCACCAATAACTCCTTAAATGCCTATTAGTAGACCATGTATGCGATATGAACTACAACAGCAGTGCTAAAATTCTGCTTAGCTATTCCAAAAGAGAATTCAGGCCAGAACTAACAATTATACTAATGCACTGTGTTGGTTAATTGAAAGAATTTATGACATAAGGTAAATGTCAGAGTTCAAAGCCAAATGTGTGTGTGTGTGAGAGAGAGAGAAAATGTATGCAGGTAGGACTGTCGTCAGATGGAGTACTAAATATAAGCCTCTGTGATTTTACATCTGGGAAAATATCCAGAAATCCTTTCTAAGCAATAAATTATATGCTTGTGGGACAGCAATGATATAGAAGAAAAGCAGCACCTGTAATGAGCCTGTAACCATCACTGAGACCTGGGTATATTAATGCCAATTAATCTGGGAGGGAAGAGTAAGAATGTGGCAATGATGTTAGAAAGTCTCATGGCATACCCACCTTGTCTTCCACCTGAGTAAGAGCACAGACTATTAATGAGAACAATATTTTTTTTCCCTACTAGCTTCCTGGAAGGTATTTGCTTGTCAAAAATAGTTCACAGGGTCGTGGTACAATAATTTTCACAAGTCATTACTGCTTCTGTCAGCTCGGTGACAACAACTACACTCTGAACTTGGAAGTACATTTAAAAAAAAAAATGATGAAAGCATGTCTTGATCAATGTTGACTCATTAGTTGCTTAGTATATGCAAAAAATATTATCATCCTTAATTGCCTCTGTGATACTGCACTCTGAGAGGAATATCCCTCAAAGGAAACCCTTGGGAGAAAATGCTACTCTCAGCTTTTATGAGACTAATGTGGCTTGGACTGAATTGATCAAACTCGCATTCCACAGAGCAGCTTAAAGTGCCCATTTAGCATTATTCCCAGTTGGCAGTTTGCTCTGTCTGGTTTATAGATATAGTATATAGTAAAATGTTTTCCTTGTTTGTGATTTATCCTACATTTTAGCCTATATTAATATTTAAATTGACCTGGAACAAACAACTTCCCTTTGATGACAAGAGGAAAGTTTTATGAATCTAAAGCAAGGTAAAGGCAAACTTTGGGATTTATTCTTCTGTCTTCTCCATGTTATATATTGGCTTTCTCATTATAGCTCCTAGAGAGAAAATGGCTGCACAGATTGGTGTAAAGTACCACATGAGACAATGGCGTTGTATTATTTGGTGAAGAACTCTCTAGTCCAAGGGCTTTGATCCAGCAAAGCACTTCAATGAATGCCTAACTTTCAGCAACAAGAATTGTCTGCAGGTTCTTTAGTGCTCTGTGCCTGCCCTGCACTTCCAGCTCCCAGGGAGGCTGGGTGGATGGTCATGGTCATGGTCAACAAGGTATGTCTTCATGGCAGAGATTGCTTGGCAAACCCGCCTCTTCTTGGTCACCTAGAAGATGCTCTCTGCCCAGCCCCTTCACAGGAGGGCTCTGTGCTCTCAGTGCATTCAGAGTTTAGTTTACAGGCCTCTGGCACATGAACTTCATGCCTTGGATTGCTTGGACAGGCAAGGCGATTGATGCAGGCTCTTTGGCTCACGTGGCAGATGGGTGTCCATGGGGTCAGTCTGCTGGCTAGTGTCTGTGTGCACTCCTTGCATGCCATAGGAGTGGCACAAGGAATACATCCGATAGTAAAGCCCTGTTGGTATGGAGCAGAGGGACAGTCTTGGCAACGCATCCTCACTGAAAGGCTTCTCCAACAGTGAGACAGCTCAGGCAGGGCCATCCCAGAGAGCAGCAAGAGCCACAGTCCTGCACTCCAAAAACGTGAGGTCCTGGCACCTCCATGGAGCCTGGGGTGCAGGCAGACGGGAGCTCTGCTTGAGAGATTTCATGGGTATGGGCAGCAGAGACTGTGATCTCAAAATATGGAAAAGAAGCTATACTAACCTATATCAAGGTCTGTGCATAAACCTTTTCATAGCACGTATTGTTTTCACTCCTACACTAGATAAGTCCATTAGACGCTGCATCTGCTACCAGAGGGTATATAATTTAAAGGGCTCCAATGCATACCCTATACCTAGGATGCTATTATGTACAGACTATAGCCAGGGAAATAGCTTTTACTGTAAAAGGGTTTTGCTAGAACCTGAGGCATATGCAGTGAGCTTTCAGTTCAGAAATTCCTTCCTATTGAGGGCAGGCTTTAGGGTAATCAACAGCTTAGGCTAGAAGGGTCTAGTCGGGTCTCATGCGTAACACAGACCAAAGAATGCCCCTCACTTAATTCCTGTGCAAAATTCATTAGCAGTGTTTGGTGCTAGAAAAACAACCAATTAAAATGTTAAGTTTTCCAATCGTGGAAAATCCACTGCAGCCCTCGTTAATGTTTACTTACCTTCACTGATAAGCAAAAATGTCTTAGCTAATTTGTATTCTGAACTCGTTTCAACCTGCATCTACTGAGTCTTATTATACCTTTCTGTTCCAGAAGTGCGCTTACATATGAAACTGCAACATTAGCTAGAAAAAAGTGCAGGGGTGATATTCCATGGGAAATTAAGGTTCAGGCAGATAATGATGATGCTCCTTCAGTGAATACATGTAGCAATGCATGTCACCTCACAGAACATAGCCAAGAGCTTTATTTTTTGGGGCAATATACGTCAATCTCCTGGGATAGGAATTACATCTCTACCCAGAGTCTAACGTCAATTATAGTCAATGTCTCTTAAGATGTTGAAACTACAAAAAGGGTCAACATATGAAATATTCATGCTGACATTTCCTTATAGCACATCCTTTCCTGGCTCAGCCATTTCCTTAGCAATACACTCTGTATCGTACTGTGCTCCCCCACTGCCCCTCTTCCCCTAAGCCCTGTCAATTCACCCGGCCTCGAGGCTCCTTTGGTCTCTTTCCAGGAGAAACTCTATGACATTTCTTATGCTGCTGCTCTGCCTGGATTGCTCTCAGCCAGCGCAATCTGTAACCTGTCTGTGTTTGTAAGCCTATGTGATTCTCTCCGTCAGCCTCTGCAACCCAGCACTATCCTCCACTATCCTCCATTCTTGATGCGGTTTCATACCTCACTGCACCACATTATTAAAAAAATTTTAGCAATAAGCAGTTTATAGAGCATGTTGTACACCAAAGCGGGACGAAAAGCAACGAGCCTTACAGTTTACAGTAAGAGAAATTATCACAAAGCTTACTTGTGATCACTCTGCAACCTTCCATTGACTCTTAGTTAAAACTGATGATGTGCTTTTAACATATAGCAACTTACATGTAAGAGCAAAAGGTTAATTTCACATGCAAATGTTTTGATTTAGAGATGTCTAGAACATTTCCTTGTATGAATGTTTTCTTTCAACAAAGTTGCATGGGAAATTAATTTATGTAAATCTTTCTCTGCAAAATTTTTCCCTTTTAATAAATTGGCATTTTCCAACAAATATAACACAGCACATTAAAACAAAAATAATTGACAAAGTATCTTCCAATCTGATTATGCCTAATTATGATTAACAAACTCATGCTGCAGGGTTTTTATTTTTTCCTTTGTCTGCTAAACACCATGTGTACTTCTAGTGATAGATAAATAACAGCATGCTGAATGAGATGTGATTGCCAGTTCACATGGCAGTTCCTCATTTTAAAGTAGTTAATTTCCTAATATAACCTTGGCTGTCTTGTAATGCTGTCCATCACCGCAGTATTTTGAGCACTTCCTTTAAAATCACAATATAAGGGGTATTTTCTGAGTGTCTGGTGCTTCTCCCTTTTTGAGGTCAAAACTTTGCGGAAGAGGGTGGCAGAGATGTTGCTAGTGATAGCTGTTGCCTGCATCACACATTTCCTCTTTTCTCCTGCTGGATTTGTTGTAGAAGGAAATTTCCACTGCAGAGTTATACCAAATTATTCTGAAGATACAGCTGTCATCTTTTTAGTTGTATTCACTTAGGCATGGGATTTGGAGGGGTTATTAATCAGGGTGTGTTTATTTGGGGGGGTTATGGAGTCAGATCTGGATTGAAGTTGCTCCTTCGCTTTGATGGTTGCTCTGGACTAGCTCTTACATGAATATTTGGAGGTGATATCCTGATTGTGAGGAGGGCTGATTTGATGTGTATGAAAAAGCAGTGCTCAGGCAGCCTGCCCAGCCTCAAAGGTCTGCTCTTCCTACACGCCGTGGGCGAGAGGACAAATTCCACATTAATCACCAAAAGTGCAGATGTGATGATTGGGGTGACTGGGAAAGTGGGTGCGTGCCACAGCGCCGGGAAACCCGGCTTCCAGTCTCCACTCGGCCATTAAACTGATGGATGCCTGTGAGCGAGAGCCTTGCTGCATCGCACCTTTGCTCCCTCGCGTCCTCCCTAAGCCTCCAAGACATGCTGAGATCACCACCTCCTTGGGGAAGGCTCTGCTTTACATTCTGTATTGCTAGGAAGATGGTGCCCTGGTTGCGGTAGGGTCTTTGAGGTGCTGCCGAAATAAAAATAATTAAAAACAAAACAACAGCCTCGAGCACACCGAAGCGATAAAGCAAGTTTGTTCAGAACAAGTTGTCTCACAGAGGGATATAGGGATTGTTTGTATTACCCCCAGGTAAAGCACCGAGCGCTTGCGTTCCCTGTGCAGAAAAACAAACTGACCCAAATTCTACAAAATTCCTTTCATTCGAGCAGCCCCAGCTGACAGCAGAACTATGTGCCACCACTGAGGGAAGCAGCATTAGCAGTCTCTTCTTCTCCAGCTCGTGGGGCAGCCCCAGACCTGTTTCTCGCTCCCTTCCCAGGGCCATGGGGCTCTTGGCAGGAGAGCTGATGTGCACCAGCAGGCAGAGGGAGCCGGCCAGGCTTTGGCCAACAGGCACTGCTGCTGTGCCCTCTGCTAGGAGCTCTGCCCCAGCTCAGGCACGTGCCACCACTCTGATCGAGGGTCCGGCAATGCTGGTTTCCAGTTTTCCTGCTGAGCTGCTATGCCTCCGACAAACTTAGACGTAAACCTGGGACCTGAACACATCTTCCTTGAGCTTACTTCTTCTAGTTAGCTCCAGCAACACACGATGAGTCACCCGAGAGAGCCGTGTTTGCTCCCGTGCACATCTGTGTGACAGCAAAGCCAAATCGCACATGTATATGAGGTATTTTGTATACAGAAGGTATGCTGGGAGACACAGCCAGGTGGCCTCCCACCAACAGAGCAAGGGGAAGCCAAACGGCCAGCGTGAGTCATTCTTCATCAGGAAACAGATTTGCTTTCCCTTCCAAGGTATTCGTTGGAGTAAAAAGGGAAAGCTGCAGCCTGTGATGCTAGCTAGTCCTCTGGTAAAGTGTCTGAGCTGGTGGCATTTTTGGTGTCTTTGGAAACAGTCATGGAGCTCTTTCCATCAGTGCAGAGGGTCCCTCCTGCCCAGGAGCAGAATTGAGTTAATTAAGCCAGGAATGCTGTGCAAACTAGGCTGTCAGGCTCTTATAAAGTGCCTCGTCTGATCCTCCCAACCAAGGGATCCTCTCAGCACTGTCCGGCTTCAAGTTGGCTAACGATGTACAAAGTGCTTGTTTGCACTCAGAAGGTGCTCAGCTCCACAGCTTTGCTGGTTCAGTAAAGAGGCTTCTAACCTTTCGGACTGAATTTGTCTCAGGATTACAAACAAGTGAGGGGCAGTTGCAAAATGTGTAAATTCCCTTCCAATTTCTGGGGCTTATTTCTGTATTAGCTCAGGTTTTTAATTAGCAGCAATTCTCAAAATTGGCAGATCTTAATATCAGAAACCAGAAACTCAAAACCAGAGAAACTACTTCTAGTAAATGACCCTAAGTGACCTCTCATCTTATGGTGACCAAAACCGAACAGGTTCTTCTTTCAAAATCTTCTCTGGTCCCTTCTGTTTTGTCGCTATTGATGTCTAATCAACGGCTCTATCATTCAAGCTTTTAACTTAGAGACACTTCTGAATCTTTATTTTTGCTTTCTCGGTACATCCAAGAACTTCCTGGAAGTATTTAATGCTTGTAAGTACACTCTTATAACACAGAAAATTAAAATGCTATAAGGTGATCAGGCAGAGATCCAGCTGGCTCAGTGTCTCGTTTCTGACTGTCGGCAATAACGCAAGCCAAGGGAAGAGTAGAATAGGGCAACCATATAGCAACGCTTCCCCGAAATACTCACACAGGCACCAGCAATGTGCTGTGCAGAGACTTCTTGACCCATGGACCTTTGCAAAGACTAGCTCTTTATGACTATTTTTCTGCTACATTCTTTGGCTATATTTCTGTTATGTTAAATTTTGGCTATTTGTCTGTTACATTTTCCACTATATATTCAATTCCTTGTGAACTTAGAGAATTATATGACAGAGCATTTATTCTTGTTCATGGCACACAACTGTGAAAGTTATTTTTTAATCAGTTTTATCTCTAAAGAGGACTCTTCTTTTACCAGTTTATTAACATTGGTAGCAGGACTAGAAGGCATTGCATTAGAGACTTGAAAGGTGGCCACCTGATTCCCATGCCACCCCCAGGCAGCGTGTGACCTGGAGTTGGGTAAAAAGTGGGTGAATATGGGACTTTAGGCTCAGGAAGGCAGTAGTGCATGAACAGCTGCCAGCAACCAGATGTCAAAAGTTGTAAGGTAATAGTTGAAAGCCAGTCAAGAAGGCGAACTTGGGAGACATTTGAGTTCACTTTTAATGAAGATTGGGTCTTTGGGGTGGGAAAAGCAGATGGGCGCAAGGCAAAATCTTGGGATTCACTAGCCTGACAGGGTGAGAGATTTGGCAATCTGCAGAAAACGGATCCTCCATAAAATGAACTTGTAATGCCAGGACTGGATTTGCTTTTTGAAACGTTTGAACTGTTGATTTACTGAGACATTGAACCAGCAGAAGCCGTCATAGTTGAATAATACACTGCTGCTTGCAAGGAAGACCTCCAGACAGTGGTATAACAGTTGGTCTTCCCCAAAGCAAAATATGTGGGGAGATAAGTGGCATTTTACACAAAAGGCAGGAGAAAATACAGCAGAGAAGCTGCGGTGGTAAATATCTGGCCTGCAGGCAGAGCAACAGTGACCATGGCAGGGATTTCCAGCGGAAGAAGAAATCAAGAAATAAAATGGCAGCCAAGTGAAGTGGCCTAGAAGCACTCACTGATGTGTTTGAAAGGCCTGCCTCACATCAAGGATAAGAAAGGTCTTGGTTAGAGTGACGCAGGTGGCACCCAGTATCCTAGATAGCTGTCTGTGTTTGGACTGCTCTGGTTGGAAGAAAGAATCCCAAAGATATTTGGAGGGGGCAGGAGGACAGGGTGGGTGGAAAACCAGTAGAACTGGCTGAAAGTTGTGAAACTGAGAAATGGCTAATGTTAGATAAAACCTTTGGGGTGAGAAGGTACCTGAACCCCATGGATCAGGAGTGACTGAGACAGAAGGAAGGGGCAGGGCAGCCAAGCCCTGGACCCAGAGACCTCTGTGATATGAAATCATTTACACTTGAGAATTAGAGACACTGCATCAAAATAATGGGCACGAACTTTAGGAAAGAGGTTTAATCTGCGGGGACAGAGTTCACTATGAGAAGCCTCCTTGGAGACCTAGCAGAAGATCCTCAAATGAGGATAAAGGCAGAAGCAAAGGAACAGGCGTGAGGAGTCAGATTGTGTCCTGCTGTGCTTGCTACTGCCCATCTCCCTCTGCAAGAGGAAGGAACGACTTTTGAAAGACTGTTTCCCAGAAATAACCATTTCTCTGGAATTAGAGAATGGGAAAATGGAAAGGACCACAGCCCAGGTGGAAGGAGAAGCGTGGGGCCTCCAGAAGTCCATGCTTCTCCTCCCGCCTGGGCTGGGGGAGAGAGCCCACCCAAACCCAGGCAGGAGGTAGGCTCCAGCTTCTGGCAACTGCCCTGTATAAATGAATCAAAGTAAAGCATAAGCTGAGAGCAGAAGTTGGCAGGGGAGCACCCCTGTGCGGTACAGTCATATGATGAAGCACATTTGAATCTAGCAAATTCCTGATAGAAGAACTTGCCCTATACTTTACAGAAATCGGTTTAGACAGGGGACAAAGTAATCAGATTGAAGCTGGCCTGCTTTAGGGTACAGATAAAATCAACGCTTCTTGTTTCTTTGAGAAGCAGTTTTGCTCGTGGCTCTCCCAAAACGAGTTCATTATCTCATACCTTCATTGCTGTCGTAATCAGGTTGTGGAGCTCTTTGCTTTACCTCCATTTCAATTTCTTAGAATTAGTCTCTCAAATGTTTTATATACAAGTTCAAAGACTCGACGATGCTAGCAGCACACAGTTCACATCAAGTATAGTCTTGCTTGTTTTATTGCAACTGATAACAATCTCATTCCAAAGAGTGGAAACACTATTTCTGACTAATCAGGTCACACAAGATAACTTGCATGCTTCATTCAATATACAATGATTACAGTTAAGCATTACCCCATACAGAGAATATATTCAGCAAACTCATTCAATCCTTTTAATTGTGCCTATAAAAGTGTGTAATGTCCTCATATAGTTGATGCATTGTCGTGACCATGGGGTTCTGAAGGAGCGAGATTCTATTCTTGCAAACTGCTAATTGCTACAATATACCATAGCTGTTGCCATAAGTGATAAATTCCTGGAACTACCTCACTGGGATTTGGTCTTCTGTATGTTGCGCTGTAAAAATGAGCTGAATGGCACTGTATATATTTGGGGAAGGGGGCACACTAAATGAATTGCCTTTTACTTTTCTTCTGCGAAAAGAATTGCAGATAATACTACATAAGGCTGCAATACTTTGTCAATACTGTCACTGCCACATGAGTAATACATTTTTGCAGATAAAAAGGAGTCTGTTTAGCAGGGTTTCAACATTTCTGGATGTGTGCTGCAAGGATGAATCAAAGTGCTGAGTCCTTCCAAAGTTCCTAGGTCATTTCCACTACGCTCAGATTCTATGATTGCTTTGGCTCTTTAATGCCAAAAAATTTCACAATTCTTCTAAAACTTTCTGCCAGTCACGTTGTTTGTTCTTGTAACAAGTTGATATAATAAATATTTTTCTTCATTGCTGCATAGGAAGAATAAATGTTTAAGACCTTGTTTATACTCAAAGAAAGCAACTAGTTGCACTCTGCCAGGTGTGCAAAGGAATTGAGTGGAAAGAGAAAAATACAGTCAGAAATAACTGACATACAAAGCAACAGTTTTATCTTTGTGGAGTTGCATACAACAACCCCTCACAATTTTAAACCTTACTGTCACATAGTTGACTGATCAAAGCAGTTTACACTGAATATCTGCATTTTGCGTGTCTACTGGGTGGACTTGTGAAAACTAGTCCTGATTCTAGCATGTTGAAAACTCTTTATTGACCCACTAGAAATGCAGTTTATTGCTGATAAGACACCATGAAGTTGGACACGTAAAGAAGTTTGTTGACTGGGATGGTCTTGTAATGCTTGGCAGGAATGCAATTTCTTACCTGGCTGTGGTAGTAATAAGCTTCACATCAACAATAAATTATCTTTTTTTGTTAAAGGAAAATTTTGTTAGAGGGAATACAATAAGTTTTGACAGATTATTTTTTTACATGCTCCCATTTCCTCACCTGATTTTCCCTTTTTGCAGGTAGACAGAGACGCACAAAAGCAAAATAGGAAGGCAGTGTGGCAAAGTGATTGCATGATGACAGATTTATCTCTGGCTGGTTGCTTGTAATCATGTGAAAGTCATCTTAATGAAAAAACACATACATCCAGCCACACCTTGCATTTTGCATAATCACATGTTGGAGTTTTTATAAATTTGTGTGCTCATGGTTTTTTTCCCCTCTTCATATTGCTTTCCTCAGCATTTGCACCCTGGTGAGGAATCACATGACACTGGCTGCTGGACTCAGAGGCCCTTTCAGTCCAAGGTAAGTAGGTCCAAGCCTATGTGCAGCAGCCCCACGCACTGACAGCACTATCTTATAGCTGATTCCTCCATAGCATCTGTCAGGTGTACACATGTGTTTGTATCCTTGCTGCCAAAAACCTTTCAAGTGTGGATCACCCCCTGTTCCTTAATCATCGTTATCCTGCTGTTCAGGAGTTATTAATGGACAGTGTGTTACCCCTGAAGATTGCTGAAAACACACCCAGGGTGAAACTCCACTAGGATGCCACAATATTCAGAGAAGGATATTGTGAGGATGTTGAAAGAGGATAATTGTACTCTGCTTTGTCTCCCAGTTGAAGCTCTCTAGTTATCTTACATTGCAGAGAAGTAGCATAAAGAAGAATAGATGAGTTTGGTAAAAGGCCTGGGACAATGCTTAAAAATGACAGTGAAGATGCAGGAGAAAAGAGGGTACCACCTTAGTGCTGTGCCTCTAATTTTCTTCAGGGATTTCTACACAACAGATCTGGTGAGGAAAAGGCAGAGATGCCTTCTCCAAGCGGGAACAACCTACAAGCTATTTGTGACCACTCTTGTTCAAGGAGACAGGATCAGTGTGAATTTTTCAGGAAGAAAATATGCGAGTGTGCATCCCCCAGTTGCTGAATTTTATTGCTTCTGCTGTGCTAAGCACCCAGCTCTCTCCCAAAAAGGGGCATCTTTTCCCATGAGGGTCATAAGCCTTAAACTACACTTGAGCATGGAATCAAGCAGTAGATTGGTAAGATGTAACCGATGAAGATTTTTCCCAGTGCCTGAAACTAAGGAGCTAATAAAGTAAAATTGGGATTAGAATACAAATGCTTTTTCTTTAGAATATCACTGCTGGTCCTGCTTCGTTTGACTTTATGTGTCAGTGTTAAGCATGAACAAGTTATTCTAATGCTGACTATGGACCAAATATGAACGAGGCATCCTTGTACAAATGAAAAGTCGTAGGCACTCTCTGAAATACCCAGCTTGAAATAGAGGTAGGTCAGACGTAAATGAGGTAGAGAAAGAGGTATAATGCATGAGCAATAAGGTCCACTGGAACAATGGCAAAAATTTGGATGTTTGCTCCACAGGTGTTCTTCCCTTCTCTTTTGTGATGGGTTGAATTAGGAGAAAATCAGATAAATAGAAAGAAAATTGTGAAATTAGGATGACTCTGAATAGAAAAAGTGAAAGAAGGTAAAAGAGCAGATTGATGAATGAGTGATATAGAGGTGAAGCAATCATGAGAGAGGCCACACTAAAGCCAGCTAGCACACAGCAGAGAAAGAGTGATGCAAAAGTAAAATGTTTCCTGAGCATCCAGAAAGCCTTGCTTTGGCTGCTCTCACCAGCTGGAGTCTTAGGCTGGCTTCTCCTCGCAGTTTTCCTCTAAGACTCAGTGGTGAAGGGATAAGAGGCACCTCCCTGGGTCTCTCTGCCCTAGAAATTGTGTCTATACAAGCTGAGGAAAGGCGGATAGCAAACCAAGGTGCCTCAGTTTTGGGTGAGGGTATATAGACCTATAAAGCAAACAAAACTTTGAAGCAGTTTGCTCTACAGAGTTGTGCATAAAGGACAGCAAAGTTGAAAAGAAATAAAACCCTACTTCACACTATGTAAAGGACAGCCTTTAAAAGAAAAAAAAAAGGCACTGGCTATTAATCAATTCACTAAAATTTGTGTTTTGGAAAGTAGGTAATAGACCTTTTGGGAGGTTAACAGTCTGACAGAGAGGCTGGGAGAACAGGCAGCCTGGAAAGTTTTCTAGCTCTATTAGCTCCTCAGCCCCAGGCTACCCATGACTTTGAGCCAGGGTATCCAGTTAAGCCGAAGAACTAACTTGACCAATGAGCTAGTGAAGGGAACCAACAAGAAAGTAAGCTGGCAAAATCTTATTTCTGCCTCTTCCTTCATTTTTAATTTTGTTTCTTGCTCCTTTTTTTTTCCCTCCTCATTTCATATGTGCCTCTTGTTTAAAGAAGGTCGCCTTGCTGTCCAAGACTAAATCTTTTTTCCAAAACAGATGTGAACCTATAAGAAGAAACAATCTAAAAAATGACATTATTGCTTCAGCTGGATTAGTATATATTATGCAGTGGATGATCTAACTGTGTTATGTCCTTGCCTTTCTTCAGCCCTGACACTGGAGGGAAATGCTAAATCTTTGAAAATCTGAAATGCTGAATCTTTGGAAATCTTTAAAATCTCTGATACCCGATCAGTAAGGCATGCAGTCATGGTGCTCTCCAAAGTTGCTTCATCTTCTTGAGAAAGGTTACACTGTGTAATGTCAACATGATTCAGAAGTCACCAGCTCAAAGAACAGATCCTTTCACTACATGCACTTTTCTTTGTCTCTCTTCCAAGTATTTTATCTCCTTTTCTTGTCAAGACTGAATATCAAAAATCAAAGTATTAAGAGCCATTTCCCACCCCAAAAATGATTCTTTTACTCTCTCCACTACTGTCTAAAAACTATTGCACATTGATCCTTGAACAGAAAAAACCCTGTAAGGTGATAAGGAAAGGAGAGGCATTGTTTAAGCTCAGTTCATAGTTCTTCCTTCAGTGGCTTTAATTCCTTGTTTTTCCTCCTATAACTTCACTAAAAGTTTCAAGGATTTGTAATGGTGGTTGTTGATGACTAAGCAGCTCTCGCCAGCCTGACTGGAGAGCAACATATCCAAAGCGTACACAAGTCCTGCTGTCATGCAGCCATCTGGACTGCACTACCACCCTGACACCTGAGAAACACCCCCAAATCCAGACTCTTTGCATCATATCCTGATGTCTGGCAAGTCTGCCCAGAAGACAGGGGAGACTGCAAGTGTTTCAGGCATTCACAACCATCCTTTTGTTGGATCGGGGCCTGATGCCAAGATTTGTGCTACCTTCTGCTGGCATGGACCAACATTTGAATCCAATCCTTGATATTTAATTAAGAACAGTATTTGGAGCATCTGTTTGCAAAAGCAGTCAGAGTATATTAGGATACCAAATAACGAGCACTTTGCAGAATGTTGTGAGGACATGCATTTTATTATTTAGAGCTTTCTTGGAACTAAATTCCTTGCAAATACACACAGGATTGAATTAGAAAAGGAGTCTAAATGTTCTTTCTTCTTCTGACCCCCAAACCAGTAATGAATGTATGGAAACCACACTGCAGAATCACACAAAGAAAATATCTTGTAGGCCATATGATAAACCTAAAATTAGAGCACTAGTTTAGCTAAAGAATTGGCTTAGGAAGTCAAATCACTTAAGCTGAACAGAAGAGAGTAGAAGGAAGGATGCCAGAGTAGCAAGAAACAAAAGCCATAGCTTGGATTATCCTTCTTTATTCATTATCATAGCTTTGATTTGGTGGGTTTTTTCTGAAAAGTGGATGATTCTGCTTTAAGCTACAAGAATATAATTACTAATGCATTCAGCGAATATAATATGTTTTACATTTAGGCAACGACATTAAAGCCCTATGGAAATGAAATGAGAATTATTTCAAAGTACAGAACATTAACCTTACATACTATAGAATAATAGAAATGTCCTCATCTAGATTTTGTTTCTGATTATAGCTTCTGGCGAGCAATAGGATCTGATGGACCTATTTACCCAAGAATAGAAAATGCTAATTAGTAACAGAATAAACTCTACTGCTCCCTTAAAGAGCTGTAAGTGAATGCACTTTGACATCTAACTGATTCTCACACTCATTCTTTAGGAAATTGTAATGGGGACCTCCTTTTTATTGTGCTACAACACATAACAAAATTGAATAGCTGTTGAATAACGTAAAAAAATCTCAGAGATGAGCTGTAAAAACATTAAATGCTTCCAGACAGGTCTTTCAAGAGGAGGGTGTGATGATAAACATGAGATGCAGTAACAACCTTATTAATGACAGAGGACAAACCACGATGGGAGTTTAATGGACTCCATAGTGCATTTTATCAGATGTTCTTATGTTCCCAGCTGATGTCTTCCACAAGGCTAGCAGCTCTTTCGACATGCTGAGGGAAAAACAATCTGCAAATACCAACCATTTGCAGAAAAGAGTGCTGGTGAGGCACAGAATCAAAAAATGCAGAAAGACAGGATATAATGACTCCAGTCCCCTGGGCAGGTAGGAACAGGGAGGGGCAGACAGTATCCAGGCACAGTCCATGCCAAGGGACAGAATGGAAGTGATGGGCCAGACCTCTTGGGAAGCACAACCCAAGTTTTTGGGAACATTGAGAAGGGCTCTTTCTGCATTGGTGTTTGAGCACCAACCTGTTCTCTACCAGGACTGCACACAGTAAGAGCAGGGGACTGCCCAGGTGCCTGTATTGGGTCCTCAGCCTCTCGTGGGAGCAGGGAGGAGGCTGATAAACTATGTCAATAGGAAGGAAGATGAGAAATCTTTGGGTTTGATTATATGGAAATGCACATAGCAGTTTTCTTATTTAAACTGGGATATATTCAGGAAGGTGGAGGCATGGGAAACTGAATTCCTGTAAGAGTGGCAGAGGACTTCTCTTCAAGGAAAATACACCAAGATGCAAGTTTGGGTGAAGTAGCTTAGTCTTGGGATCCAGGGGAACATCAGCAACATGTAGAGCAGCTCTTCTGAGAACTAAATTTCATCTCAGGTTCTTGCTTTCCTATAGCTGAAAGACCAAAGAAAACCCCAGATCAGTATGTGCACATGTAGGTATGCCCTTTCGAATGCCACTGGTTTATAGTCACGCTTTGATGTGAGGGAAACATTCCCTTGCACATAAGGCACCATTTTCCAAAAACCCATAGATATTTGGGAATGTTCTTATCTTCCATGGCAGGCTTGAAAGCTGTATTCACTGTCAAAGCTAAACTGCTTTTTTAAGCAAATAGTCACCTGTGTTTCTAAAAATTAGCTTATCATTATTAGACCTATTTATTACTATTAAAGTTATTTGCTTACCATTCGTATTTTACTTACATGGACTATTAAACTACATCAGCTATTTAACTTGTTTCTAATCAGTTTAATTTTATGATGTGACTAGCATAATGGCATGTTATTTATGAGGTACACATTGCAAAATAATGAAGGAAAGTTCATTCATTATTTAAAGATTTATAAAAATGGTTCTCTTAATGTTATCTTAAGAAAAAATAATAAACCCTTATTTTTTTTGGCATAAGCTGGCCTCTTAGTTACCATTGAGGCCACAGAAATTAAGCTACTGCTGAGCATCTAGCCTCTAACCTTCAAAACATTGATATAAAACAGATGTTTTCTACTAGCAGGGCTTTTGATAACTCACTAATTTATTGAGTTAGACCACAGCACTGTGTTATAACTCAGAAACAAATGATAATGAAATGATGGATGCAATGCTCCACTCCTCAGAGAACTTCTATCCACATGTGCTCATGTATCCCATGAATAAAATGGCTTTGATATGGGAACTAATGTTGCTGGTTGACATAATTACAGAAAGGCTTTCCAGCATGACGAATCTCAGAATCACAGCAACAAGAGCTAGAAGGGAGTCCAAGAGCTCATCTAGTCCATTCTTTTGCCTTGTGGCAGAGCCAGCCAGACCTTTCCCACATTTGGCAGATGTTATGAAGGCCAGACTCTGGTGGAAAGTGCACAACTCCTCCAGGCCTTCTCATCCTGCCTTCAACTGGCCCTTACAGTTTTTATCTCCTAATACCTAACCTAAATCTTCCTTGCTGCACTTGAAGCCCTTTAAGTTGCATCCTCTCCACAGGGAATATTCCAATGAATAGTAGTTCATTCCACTTTTCTAACCACTTACATATTTTAAGAAGTATCACATCTCACCATAGTTCTTCTCCTTGCTTGACAAGATAACTTAAGTTATTTGTTGCTCTCAGCCTGGCTTTCTCCACCAGATCCACACTCTTCTCAGTCTGTGCTCACAGCATTCAAGACTACTGTTTGACTTTTCACAGCTTTATGACATTATTTATATTCATTCAACTTGCGATATATTTTAATTGGAAATGGTGCATGTTAATTAGTTTGATTGCAATTATTAGCATGAAATTGGGACAGGTAAACTGTGGAACAGAAGTGATTGTACACAACAGATGTCTATTTTTGGTTGACTTTCCAGTAGAACCTTCTGTCCAGTTTTTACTATTTACACAGAATGAATTTGTTGTTACTTCAATACTTGAATTCCTGCAACTTCTAATGCCTGCAAAATTTTGTTTTCTGTCATCTTTTATCAGGGTAGTGCCACCATCTTCTGAGCATAATATCCCAGTGAGGGTCTGCTGTAATAGATCTGAAGATTCAAAGCCTTATCAGATTTGTGATTCTTATAATATCAAGAAATATTCTCTCTCATTCATAAAAACTGAGATGAAAAAACAGATATTCAAGGTAAACTAGCCTGTAATATACTTGCTTTAAAGAGGTTCCTCGTGTATTTTGCTGTATTGCATCTCACTGCAAGTGTTTAGGGTAAGAGAAAAGGGGCCAGTTTGTTTCAGTAGATATCTAAAAATAAAATGTGTTTGGGTTCTTAAAAGAATCTGAATCTGTTTAAATATCTTAAAGAACCTGGACCCTCATGGGATTTTCCAAATGCTGAGCTGCCTAATTTCAAGAGAGTCAAGAGAAGACTCGTAGCTAAATATTTAGGCATTTTGGAAAGCCTTTTTAGCACCTGTCAGTAGCAGATGTCCAAGGCTATTCTTTAAGCAGTTAAGATTGTTTTGCTTCTTCTCAGTGAGATGAAGGGGCAAAGCACTGAAAGACTTTTCTTATTCATTTCTTATGCCTTGAAGGAGTGTGTTGCCCAGTGCTGTCTTTTTTCCAGAACTCAGCAATACACTGTACCGTACTTGGCAGATTCTAGAGAATTACTAAAAAATTCATAACCTAGAAACATAAAAATATAAATAGTAAAGCTGGATGCTGCAGTATGTATGAAAATAATTGATGCCAGTTCTACATGTATAACACTAATTATCATAACTAGATTTGTAGATGCTAAAATGACATTTGTGTCTTACTTTCAACATGGGAAAATGAAACAACGAGAGGCAAAAACACCTCACAGCAGAAAACAAACTCAGTGTTGAAATCGGTCAGTAGTGCTTTCAACAGTCGCTTGCTTAATTATTTCTTGCTTTCCTTGTGCTGCTGCCAAGAACAAAGGTCATATTTAATGACTGCCTAAATAATTTGCAATTTTTTTTAGACTTGCCCTAGAGGTAGCTGATGTAGATCCTCTTGCACTTGGTAGGAAAGTCTCATATGGATTATCCTATTAAAGAAACATTGCCTTTATTTATCCTTCTAAACTGATTCAAATCTCTTCACATCCTCCAAAATACACACTTTTTTTTTTCCTTTCTGTTTTCCACCAAATGTTGTAGTGACAGCTCCAGCAAGGCAACACTGGTTGTTCCAAGATTATAAAGCACTCAGGACACCCAGAGCAGCTTTGAAATAAATTCGTAGAGTCACAAGCACGTTCATCTGCCAAACACAAAAGAATATATGTCATCATAGCATCATAGTAATGACATACAACCTTAACCATGGATCAGAGACAATAGCACAAAACTGAGGACCTAATTCTCCTCTGCCTTGTCCCTCAAGTAGAAAATGTCATGACTGCATCAGCTGGAAGTAATGGTTTACTCTCGCTGTTCTAGAAAGTGAAATCAAATACAACCTCATTATTTTTTTAATGACAGGACACTCCTGGTATTTGCATTCACTTCTCTGCTTGCTTCACTAAGGGCCAGTAGCTGGGCAATAAGCAACAGGAAAATGCTATAGCAAAACACTTCATGATGATGTGCTGGAAATGTAGGAAAGAATGTAGGAGGAAAATGCAATATTAATTACCTAATATTGGAGACAGCCTGAGAGACTGTCAGGTGTCTGCCATCAAGCCCCAAACTGGGCCACGTCTGAAGAGTATGCCACGTCAAGGAGGGTGGGCAGTGGAAAGCACTGGGGCTCAAGATAATGAACTTCATTCCATCTGAGAGACCTAGGTCCTATTACAGAAGCGACCTTGTATTTTCTGTATTTTTGAAAACACCTCAACAGTACACAGGGTGATGACAGAGGTGATGCCTACACTAGCATCCACTCAGGTCTTGAAAACCTCCAAGGACACAGACTGCACAACCTCTCTGGGCAGTGTCTTCCCATGCTCGATGGCTCTCATGATGTTTCCTTATCTCCAGTCAGAGCACCTCCTCTTCCAAGCTACAGCTTTTTTCTCATGTGCCCTTGCAATGCATGGCTGTGAAGAACCTGCTTCTGTTTTCTCAAAAACCTCTTTATAGGCACTGGAATTAAAAATCTGGGCAAAAGCAAGATTAGCTCCTAAATAGGCTACATTTTATGCAAAGCAAGATCAGACTCTCGTATCTGTGTCTTTCCCGTCTCCTCTCCTCTTCACCAAGTCCTGACTGAGCACTATCTCCCTATCCTTTCGCAGCATGGTCATCCAGTAAGGCCCATAAGCACAGGTTCAGCTGGAAGGTCGTGTGGGTAGAGGACCATTGACTTTAGACAAACTTTCAGCAGTGCCATATGCGCAAGCAGTCTCCCAGAAAACCTGACTGGCTACAACATCACTTGATTTAATACACATCTTCAGCGCCACTCTTGGAGCCAGAGACTGATTTTCTCTCAGTAGTGAAAGCTGGAAACTAAACTTGCTTTTGTGTTTTAAATGAAAGCTGATATTCTGAATCATTCCTTGGCCCGGGAGTGTGTTCTGGTAATACATTAACCAATGTGAGAACTGGTAACACTGCCTTTATACCTAGGCATGTGCTTTGAGACCTTGTGAGACAGAGGGAAGGGAGAAGAGCTAAGCTGTGCATATGCTCCCTGCTTCCCTCATCAGGACCATAAACCAGCAAATTGTTACACGAACCTTTCCTATCATATTGAGATATTCCATTGAAATGCTATGCGGTAAGCTTGTGATTAGCTATCAACGGATTGTCACTTAAATGTCATCCTTTAAGAGTCATTTAAAATGAAATATATTTAGCAGAGAATCAAGCTGCACTGGGGGAAAATTAGATTGTAGGAATTTGCTGTCCTACTAGACCTGA
This sequence comes from Arenaria interpres, assembly GCA_013399435.1. Classification (NCBI taxonomy): domain Eukaryota; kingdom Metazoa; phylum Chordata; class Aves; order Charadriiformes; family Scolopacidae; genus Arenaria; species Arenaria interpres. The sequence continues at coordinate 15,533 of VXAK01018321.1, read as the reverse complement.
GCCTCATTCATTTTTAATACAGTGTGTAATGACATAGGTAAAACTTACCCACATTTTGTATCATGGAGACACAGCAAATGTTAAAAACCTTTTAATTAGTCATTTGTACTGACAGTAAAAAGATCCACAATTACGCTTAACAGGCCCAAACTGGAAGGCTAGCTTTCATTCCTTAGGGAACAAGCACACTACCAGATCATGGGAATTAGGAAGAAACTTCCTTGCTGAGCACAGTCCACATTTATTCATTACTAATGCATTTGTCATTCCCAAAAAGCATGACAAAAGATCCAAGTGCAAGAGGAAGGCATGGGAGAGAGACTGTCAGTGTATGTACTTGCAGTAGCCTGGCATTTCCTAACACTCATCCTTAAAATCTACTGGTATTAAATAGCATGAATCCTCAATTCAGAATTTTATGCTTTTGCTTATAGGGGGCTCTTCCGAAGTTTGTTGTGCTGTTTCCAGCAATGCCCAGTCTTCCAATGAATGGCTTGCCCATTTCATATCTTTTCTCTTGGGTAGTGTCTTACCAGTTTTCAGGTCCTTCTTGCCCTCAGCAGTACACGTGTTTCTATTTCAAGGGGCATTATTATTTCAGAAAAAAATAAATGTGGTAACACGTGGTGGCAGCAGCGAGTAGCAAGCAAGGAAAAATGAAATCGATACTCAAACTTCAAATAGCTTAAGGTATGGGCAAATTCCATAAAATTGTTGAGTTTTCCACATACCTTTTGTTCCCTCCTCCCATCTCTGTATTTCTGCATTCTTTGTATGTACCTTTGCAACTTCAGGTTTGACGTATGAGGTTTTTCTGAAGGCATTTTATCCAGTGTGTGTATCTCAACATTTCTGATGAGCAGTTCAGATCACACATGGAAACAGCATGATCTTCAGAAACACGAGTGGATAACACTTCTTGGCTGTTTGCTGTTCAGCAAACTCCTCAAGCCCAGGTTGCACAAGCAACCTCTCCTACAGCACCTAGCGTGGGTTCAGGGCTGAGGATGGGAAGCTGAAGCCTCCAGTGGAATGCAGAGGGAAGGGTCTGCCTTGCTAAGATGGGATGTTGTCCTTGCTCCTCTTCTTCAAATGAAGATGGTTCCTTCTGAGGACTCCCTTGGGTACTGACAGCTGTTTGCCCCTTTGCTCTGCAGCCAAAGGCAAAGCTACCTGTGCTACAGAAGGCAGCTCTATTTTTCTAAGCAAATCCTTTTTTAGACTACTGAGCAGATGGCAAACATAATTAAATTAAAATAGAGCTGTATGTAAGAGAGAAATAATAATATAGAACCAGTTAAGCAAATAACAAGTATGTTTAGTATTTTCAAAATGGTTTTTTTTTTTGAGAGAAATAAATAATAATTTTCTGAACATTGTCAGCACTGTGTGGTAATGTCAGTGCCTGGAAACTTAATTTTGGAAATTACTTTGTGTTTGGGTCATCTGAGCAGCCTAATGGTCAAATACCATCGCAAATGTCAAGACACCTGACAAGATTAGTATTTCCACCCCATTTTGAAACTTGTGAAGATAAATTTTTCAGACAAGAGGCTGTAAATGGCAAGGGTTTAGGAATTGCTTCATGAACAGCTCTGCAGTCTGTGGAGCGAGGACAGGGCAGCTGGCTTGGGGACTCAAGGACCACCCCCCACCACCCTCTCCACTGTAGGCTGCCTTTGCTCTTCAACTAATGGCCTGTGAACTAAAGGGAGGAACATTAGCACGGATTGCAGGCATGACAGAGAATGAAGTCTATCCCTAAAAGGCTGCCAGCCTTTAACTGCAGTGGTAATTCCAAGTATCCCTCGCCCATCACGGAATCAGTGTGGTTAGCAGGACATCCCTTCAAAGCTGAAAGAATGGGAAACTGACAACACATTATTGCTTTATAAACTGAACAAAAGGTTTTCGTTGATTCTTACGAAAACATTGTGGATGGCAATTGTCATGGTCTACAAAGTGATGACAGAATTGGAGGCAGGTGCATTTGCAGCAATGATGATTTCAAAACTGTGTAGGATCGGTAATAAGTGTGCAGAAAGAACGGATGAAGGGCTGCTGAAACATTGCAGTCCTGGAACCATAATGATGCCGATAGGATTTAATGTGGAAAAAAAACTAGTGAGGCAGGACTTTCCACCCATGCAAGAAATAATAGCCCAATAATGTAAAGACCGGTCAGTCTTGCATTGCCATTTTCTCTTTTCCTGACTAATCACGTGTGAAAGCTTTTACTCCTGATGAATCCATATTCCTGTCTGTGTCTTCTCATGATCTATATAAATTACTCCCACCACACCCTAAAAGTGTCCTCAGCAGGATTTTATGGTAGCCTTAATAGTGTTGTTCACACAAGCTGATTTGTACCTTGACCCATGGTGTACTGCAGAGATGATTATAGCTTTTCCAGGCTGTAAAGACATTTCTATAGGGTTGATGGAGAAACTCTAAGTATACATGGGTGTGCATGTCATCTATGCAAAAATGTATATTGTCCATCTAATATGCAAATCTGAATTGAAATTACAGCCTGAGTTGATGCACTGGTATCATATGCTACTACTCTGTCAAAATGTAAGTCTTTACATAAAGTTCTTTGGCCTCCTCATTGGGGTATTTATTTTGGAGCTACACCTGCAGAATGTAGTGCAGCTTCCAGTCAGAGGGCATTTTAAGGGCCGGGGGGAATGCAGGTATTTTAATATGTAGTCTTAAACCCCCACATTTCACCTGCATGAAGAGTTATCCTTGCCACAGGAACCGCTGTGTGAGAGGACGCAAGAGCGGAAAAGAAAAAACACCCATGGTTAGTCAAGTCCACGAATGCTGTATCCGTGAAATAAATCATACCAGCCCAAAAGAGAAAACGGAGACAAGATGTTAAAGATGCATTGTGTTTTTTTTTTCTCAAGGGCATCTTGAACTTTTGCTAGCCCACTATGGTTTCCCAGTGCTTCTCCTCAGGACAGAGCCTTGGAGGGAAACAAGGAGCAAGAAAGGAGAGAGGTATACACATTGTTTGCATGAGTCTTGCATCTTAAGGAGATGTGAATATAGGAAAAGTGGAAAGATGAATATAGGAAAAAATTTCCCACATTTTCCACAGTTACTTGTTAATTTCTTGGTCTTTTTAGCAGGCTTAGGCTTTGGGAACATTTGGCATCACCCCCACCCTACAGTAAGTTTCGGTACTCTATGTGGTCATACGCTGCACAAATTTAGTTGCTGAGTGTGACAATAGTTTTACAGCTCTTTTAGAAGATGGCTAGAAACACGGTCCCATTGCAGTTTCATTAGCATAACTGGCATCCACACTTATATGCATTCAGCATTACTGAAGCTGTTTCAAAGAGACTGATTATGTGCTGCATCCCTTGGAGCAGTATTTGAGGCAGAGATCCCACTGGGATGGAGCAGACATGAAAAGAAGCCCTACATTTTACAGTGCTGTGTTAGTATTACTACAAGAAAAGTGTAGTATCTAAAATAAGGTTATCACACATAGACAATTACCAGCTTAATGGATTTACACTGTTCTTTCAGATTTATCCTGATCAGTTCTGTGTTATAACTTCCCTTGATCATCCAATAGGTTTGTTCTTTCCTTAGAAATCAAACTTCAGCGTTTTCTGTTACTGGCAACAAAATGTAGTCACTTACTACTTGGAAATATGGGACAGTAACACTCTAACAATATTGAACTACATGGATCTGTTAGCAGCAGTTTTCTTAGGTTTTTTCTGTTTTTCTTTTTGAAGCAAATGCCCAAATGCCGCTGAGCAGCCAGCAGGGCAAAACCAGCAAGTACCAAGTCGTGCTCGGTTATCCCTAACTCTGGGCATCTAGACTAGAACAGCCAAATAGTTTTTGACAATGCCAACAGCTTCTGAGAGCCCCAACCTGTACCTGGAGATTGCTGGAGTTTCAGAGATGTCCTAACTACCCCCTTACTCCAGCCAGCCTCTGCTCTGCAACATAAACCCCTCAGGGCTCCATACTTCTTTCTTTTTCTTTTTTTCCCCTGGGTGCTCCAAGAAGCGGGCGTGATGCTTTAGGATAATTTTGCACTGGAAGGGTAGTGCAAAGATGCTGAAGAGAGTGGCAGAACCTGACTTGAACTACTTTTTTTCTTTTTAGGAGCCATTTCAGTTGTTGGATAAGTATAACAATTTTTTAATATATATATACACACATATTATATATATTTATGTATGTGCTATGCAAGTTTAACATCATATAAATGTTTTTATATTATGCAATAAGGAATAGTAAAATTATGAAACATGGCATCTTTGCTGGCGTTAGATTACATGTTCCTGCAGGTGTGTACAACCTGTGAGACCAGACGGCTGCCAAATTCCCCTGTCCAGGGTGGGGACAATGACTACCTACTGACAATTTATGAGGACAAAAGCTAATCCAGCGCTGGCTTTTGTGTTCACAGGCAGAAACCCAGGTGCACGTTCTGGAGGGTAGCTCTGACTTCCTTCTGAAGAAAGGTCACCAACACCTACCATTCGGTTAGCCAGAATTGTAGGGATCTATCCTCAAGTCACGGGGCTTAATAGCTACAGTATTATACCCAGATTTGTCACATGCTACAAATTAGGAGAGACGTGATAGTAATGGAGAACTAGTAGTTTTTCAGCTAGTCCTTTGTCTCTCGCCATCCTCAAGTTAATATACCCCTTCCCCTACCTTGGCCATTCAATTAAATGATTTGAATATATTCCATGTTTTCAAATTAAGGGCTTTTTATTTTTTTAACCCAAAGGGGACTATAAAACTGAGAGTAAATATAAAATATAATCTCAGAAAAGACCACAGGCTCCCTTAAACTGTCTTTGGGACACATATAGGAGGAGAAAATTGGTTTATCTGTTTTCTTTATTAGACTGCTGTGGGAGACGCAAAGAAAGTGTCCCATATTTCTTTTGATATATCACAGAGAGTAAGCTACGGGGTACTGTAAAACACTGTTAAATGCAAATATATTTTTGGAAGGATAATTAGACCTAATAAGGGTATTTAAAAACAGCACTAAATATATCAGCGTGAATGCAAATAGAATACTTTTATTATTTCTAAATTAAAATGATATAAGAAAAGGCATTTAATTTTTGTTTTTAGAAGAAAGGAAAGAAAATCTAAGTTTACATTACAAAAGGTATGGTGAGGATTTCCTTGTTTGCTCTCCAGAGTTTTCTTAAGCCTGATGTTTCGAATCTGTGAGTCGAACAGAAGCGGGATAGCTCCAGATCAAAAATAAGGAACCAGATACACATGGAATTGGTGAGGTAATTAATATCACTTTCCTGTATGTTTCAAAGGAAATGTATTGTGTCCTGCACAAAAGTGTTTGTTTCGACATGAACAACCACCAGCTATCTCACAGCTTCTTTACGTTGTTTCAGTAGGAAGAAAAATCGCAAAGTCTCTGTCTACCATACTCATAAAAAAGCAAATTTAAGAAGGATCGAAGGGCTCTAGCTCAGTCAGTGAGCACCCCGAGACCTCTTAGCCTCGCTAAGGGGATGTGCTTTCATGTACCTGCATTTTGGCAGCAGCCAGAGGAAGCAGTCCCAGGGCTCCGACCCCCCTCTCCCAGTCCTCTGCTCTCCTTCACTGTTGCTGGTAGGATTATGGCCGTGGCTGCGCAATGAGCTGGCTCAGTGGAGAGATCGGAGTTAAAGATCACTCAGGGGGAAGGAAAAAAAAAAAAGGAAAAAAAAAAAAAGAGCAGAAAAAAAAAAGAGGTATTTTTGAGCCTGGCAGACCAGGTAGCAAAAGCGGGTCCTTGGCGGTGGCTCTGGGGATGCTCACATCCCCAGCAGTGAGGGGTGGCAGCAGTGGGGGGCTGCTTACGGCAGCTGACGTGAAACCGCAGCCTCACCATGAGAATCCTTTGCTGAGGAATGGGAAAGAGTGAGGGGAGAGCTGGTAGCTCACTTCTCCCAGCCTGGCATTTCCCGACGAGGAAGAGCACTGTGCTGGCTCAGGGGAGCTGGATAAAGTGTTAAGAAATACTGCATCAGGCCTGCCAAAGTCATGAGATCTTTAAAAATAAGAAATGTGGTATTCTCTTTATTTCCTAGCTTATCCTTAGACTTTAGGATACGTGAGACATTGAATGTACTCATCCTTAGAATTTTCAAACATGGGGACTAGATTCTTTCCTTGATACAACCATAAACCAAGATTTTCATGCTGTTCAGAAGATTTACCCAGACTTATCTTGGCGACTGTTCATCTACCTAGCACACCTACCTAGCACATCTGACACTTGTGTATCAGAAAAATGAAGCTGGAAGATAAACACTTTCCAGGCTGCTGTTGCGGGCACCTGCTGCCTGAGGCTGGCCGTGATTCCTCGCTGCCAGCCCTGGGTGAGCAGCTTGGTCCCCAGTGCCAGCAAGTGAGCTCCTGGGCCACCAATCCGCTGTGTCACACACACCGGTTTGGGTCACATCCCGCTCCGGAGACTCCCAAGTCAGTTATCCTCGGGAAATACTGCTTCCCCCCATCCTGCTGATCCTGGTTCATAAACCCTCTGAAGATCAAAACCTTCCGTGAAGTAGTAGAAGTTTCTGATTATGTATATCTCCTCTTGGCTTTATGGTTGGTCAGAGCATGCCCATATGTATTATTTATTAAGCCGTTGAAGCGTCTTGACAGAGTTGGAAAATTGGGTATCGGGAGAGGGTTCCAGCTCCACATAGCTGACGGTCCAAGAGAAATCACAAGAATGATTGCAGAGGGGAAAATCTGCAGCTCAGCATACGCAGACCTGCCAATATACACAGGCAGATCTACACCCTGCATTGAGATATGCAGCTTTTTACTACTGCAACTGAAGTGCCAACTTTTTTCTTCCCTCCCCTCTTCTCCTGTGTGTCCTCACACGGCTCAGCCTCGTGTCAGCCTGGTCAAAAGCCCACCAAAAGAAAATAAACACCGATTTCAGGTGGATGAATACTTGACTGCCAGCCAAAATCACCGTGCCCTGTGCGGTACTTCTGCTTTGCCTTGTGCGTTACCAACGGGCTGAGCAGCTACAGCCCCTTTTACACAGGATCTGGCCATGTCGGTGCAGAGGACGCCGTGGGGTTCTCACACTGAGAGCGCGGTGGTGCAGGGTCCTCAGCCCTGAAGATGTGAATGTCAGTACCAGACCTCAGGTGAAGGGATTTGCCTTGCCTTTTCCCGTGGGGGAGGAGCAAAGGTATTAGCCAAAGGACTTTTGAGCTACGTTTTATTTCGATTTGTTTGGCACAAGGAGAGGCACAATTCTAGCCGGTCTCCGCAAGTGAAGTTATTAGTAACCTCGGACACCGGATGCGATCCCGCAGTACAGCCGGTCCGTTTTCCCACCAGCCGCAGCGCTGGCCGTTCTGGTGCACCATGGGCTGAGGCACCGTGCAGCAAACCAGCTTGCTTTCCTCTGCCAAAAAGCTGCCAAGGAGCTGTGGATTCGGGGCTCTTTATGCCCTGTGATGCCCTGATGGACATACTCATTTTCTGGAGGTGTTTAAAGCATGACCAGATTCTCTCACCCTGACCTCAGTCAGGAATGTGTCAGACTTTTGAAATCACCCTGAGCAGGTCGGCAGCTCTGACCTTCAGCCGGGCAGGGCCGCAGCCGTAAACTCCTTGGTACAACCCCCCAGCAGGAGGGACCCCCATAAGCCTCATCTGCCACCATCCAGGCACTCCTGCCCCTTTGCCGCAGGCACCAGCAGTCGTGCAGCTCTGCCCGTGGCAAGGAGCTCCGTGGCAAGGAGCCCACCGAAAGCTAATTCAGCCACAACCCCGACCCATCATCATACCCGTGAACACCCAATGCCGGTCGGGTTACCTGTTAGCTGACACCAGCCACCACTGCCACCTCATCTCCATGTCCTGCCCCGCTGCCGCTTGCATGATCTCTGGGGGAAAAATTACCTTTTTGTTCCGTGTTCATACAGTGGCTACGACTGAAATGAATTCTCTTCAGCTGGAAATGAGTTGCTCTGATATTTACAGAGATTTGCGAAAGAAACTCATGGTGGGAAATCTTAGCCATAGCGCTAATGCAAACAATAGCAATAGAATGAAACTTTCCACATATAACCAAATGCCTGCTCTAAATGACAGCAGTAAGGAAATATATATATTTTTATGGGTACAACATATATTTATGTGTGGGTGGGGGTGCCTGAGCCGTATTTCAAATGCAAGGAGGATGCTACTTAGCATTGTACCTATGGCAGGTCTAATGGTGGTTCTCTTCCAAGATCTGTATTTTGGAGGATGTTCAATTTACAACCTCCTGTGATAACAGAAGGTGTTTTAAATTCCACAGTATGATTGCATGACATAGTTGTTGAAAACCTAATCAATTAATTTTAGAATATTTTATATGATTGGAAAACCCATGGTTTAGAAACAAAAATCCATTCTGTGCGCAGCACTTTCAATAGATGTTCACGTTCTGCTTCACTTACTGATGGGCATGTGTGCAAACGCACGGACTTTCCCTAAATCAACACCGTGTTGCACAGACCAGTAGCTGGTACAGAACCATTGCCAAATATGTTACATGGAACTTTTCCAGTATTTCAATTTAATTATACTATTTCTGTGTATATAAATTTAAATTTAGCAAATTCACCTCATGGCAATGTAGAACTCCAGAGTCAGTACTTCAGGGAATATTTGGTGTTAACGTCTTCAGTAAAAGAGCTTTAATTACATTCATTCCAGTGCTGCCTGATCTGGATGTTATTCTCTACACTTTTCCAAGGAAAGTATCATACTTTGCTATTTAAAAAAATGAAAATACAGGCTCTGCAGCATGCCCTTTAAATTAAGAAACTCAGGCTGTGGCAGGGAAGGAGGGAGAGCACGCTCATTGGTATGGATCCCGAACAGAAAACACACTGCCTGCAGCTTGCTCACATTTGGGGCTCAATCTTTGCACCTACAGAAAGAAAACAAACGCTGATTTCAGCACTGAAGTGGCAGACCCAGCTATCAAAGAGCTGAGACGCCTTTCTGATTTCGTTTGTCATGGCGTATGTTCTAGGGGAGGTCGGGGGGAGCAAGTTATCAAATCATAATTAATAATGAAGTTGTAGGTGTTTTAATGCATTCTCTCTGCGCACGTCAACTGCCAAGTCCAAAGCAGCTCTAGAATCAGTACTAATGAAAAACCTCAGACTAAAATAACCATATATTAGGTTCTCTAACTACTGCGACTGACAAGAGTACTAACCCTTACCTGTACGACTCCATTTCTTTTTAATATTTTATACAAATGGAAATCCTTTAGCATGAGAATGAAGACAACATCACGAAAACAGGAATAAAGTTGTCTATTAAGATGCAAAGATAAATGCAAACTGTTTGCTTCATTTTCTCTTCTTTGAGTTACAAATTTCTTGCTGTCATGAAAAACCTTTTCATCTTCCCAGAAATTCATCACTATGGCACTCGGTTGACAAATATATTCATCACAGTAGTGTATTTCCCAGAGATTCCTGTCTTCTGCCTCAAGCACTTTATTCCTTTAGATGATAAAAGTATTTATCTGAGGAGAGTTTACATACATATCTGTGCGGCTGTAGGCTCACGTACATCATCAAAGTATTCAAAAAAATCGTACTTCAAGAAAAAAACAGCTTTAAAGATGGATATTCTTTATGGCAGAATCTTTATTCTACAATGGATGTACAGCGATCATCCTTCCACTACGTTTGGGCAATGACGTGTTCTCTGCTGCAGCAATTAAGGAGCCTGTAAGTGTATTTTATGAACTTAAAAGTTTTATCTGAGGTTGTCAACATTTGGCAACGCAGCTGCTTTACTACATTGGTGTACGTAATAGCCGTTTACATAAAATGGCAACAGGCAATAAATTATTAATAGGTGAGAATACATGTGTCTAGTTGCTGCATTTTGGTTTATATTCCAGTCCTGAGGAGAACGAGCGCTCAGAAAGTTGACCATTACTGCAGCAACTACGGTATTGGTGAAACAAGCTTTTCTTCATCTTCACCCTTCTTTACAGGACACACTGTCCCATTTTCATGGCATCTACTCCTGCAGTATTGAGTCTGAAAGGGGAACATGTGAAAGCAGCATCCCAAAACGGCCTTCTTTCTGAGCCCACGCTGTGTCACATGTAGCTGATTTTCAGAGGGTTCATTTCAGCTGGAATCTGGCTATTTGAAAACAATGCCTTGTCCTTCACTCCCCTACCCCAGCGACCACTTAAGTGCTTTATAACGAAATATGTAAACTATACGCTGGAATCACTTTGCCCACAATTGAAACCAAACCACCCTGAAAGCAAAAACACAGGATACAGTCAATAAGGCATCTCCAGCTCATCAGGAGGGGAAATTTATGTACGCAGAAATCCTCTTGTCTAAACGAGCAGCTGGCTGGGATATTAGAATTACATCATCCATCACCAGAAAGTAAGGGGTTCAGATGCTCAGAAACTTCTCGTTTAGCAATCAGAACCTTTATTTTGCTCCTCACATGAAAATCAGCTTTTCCACTTTAATACTTCCACTACTTGCACATACTCTATTTAATACTTTGCTAGAGTGCTGGTGAAATGCATCTTTAACAAAATATCCCTGTGTAGCAGGTTACGTAAAACCTCCCAAGACTTTTACAGTGCGCTAAGGTTTCAGCTAGCCAAGATGACCGACCAAAACTCATCCTCTTTTGTGCTTCACTTTGGGTGTTACTCTTTGAAGAACTGGCCAAGCCTGAAAAAGTAATTTGCAACATCACATCCCACTGGAGTTCCCAGTTAGTCAATAGTGTCCATTCTGAGGTATAATAAGCACGGCAAAAGGACGTTTTGAGGCATGTGTTTACTTATAGAAACAAAACAGAATACTTGGTTAAATAAATAAAATATTAATGAAATATTCTGTTTATGTAAAGAAATATATAACAAAATATTCTATTCTATAAACACTAATTCAAGTTGATGTGAGAATGCATAAGGGTGCTGATATTCACAGTGTTTTAAGAAGGAGTCATCATGGGATGTGCAAGTACCAGAAAATATGTTAATTATGTCTTGTCTTTTTCTTTCCTTGTCTCTGTTACGTTTAAAGGTTCAGTTTGTTTCTTTAATTTTTATTAGATTCATTTTGGCTTTACAGCTACTCAGAATTAACAGTCTTTTATGATCACATTCCCAAAGGCGTACAACCCCTTTTCATTAACATTTGGACAGTTTTGAGACTTACTAAAAAAAGAAATCATAAAAAGATTTGGGATAAAATTCTCCTCTGTGTAAAACCCAGCCTAGAGTCTAGGGTCCCTTACACCTTTCTTATGCCTCTTTTAGACTCTGCTTTATCCTGCTGAAGAAGATAAACTTAATTTTATGGGGAAGAAACAAGTTGCACATTATTTAAACTAAAAGAAATGTAAAGTGAACAAGATTTCTAACACACGAGCTCAAGCCAAAATTGCTACCTTTGTAAAAGCCACCTTTGTATCCCCTTGTTTCATATATTTTTTACCGATGATACTGACAAATAGGCAGCATAAGGACACACCAAACACCTTGCAAACACCCCACAACATCTTTCCCATCGAAATGCAAGTGATATAATTTCTTACCATTGTTGCCTCACTCTCTACATTCCTTATTTTCTGTTTTCTCTCCCTTCTACTTGAATTTTCCTTAGACTACGTGGCTGACAGGAACTTAGAGCTGGCTCTTGACAGGCCCCTGCCACTTGCTGATTGTACAAAGGACACTCATGGTTGCCCTACCCTCCTCCGGATAATAAATTTGTTCTTGGAATAAGGAGGGCACGAATTCTCTCTCCTCCTGTCTCCACCGAAGAGGGACGAAATTGGTCAAATGAGCATCCACAAGCATAACGGTGCTTTAGAAATGCCAATCGATGACATTTGATTGACGATGCCATTATGATATTCAATATGTTTCCATCACAATCAGTAACTATGAACAGCCAATGATTCACAATGTAATCTCTGGGACAGAATTACAAAACCTTGACTGTTTTAGATTTTGATGGATAAAATGTGTCACAGCATGTGTAAAAGCCTTTACGATGATGCTCTCAGCATACCATTATAAAATGAGTGTGGTTTGCATCGGAAGACTAGCTCCCAGGGAATGCTGATTCAGGCTCATAAAGATAAATGCATCCCTCCGTAGGAAATTATAACATTATATTGATTTCAGACACCTTGTATTCTGTAAAAATAAAACCAGTCCTGGTTTCATTTAGGAGTACGGGACAGCGTTTGGAGGAGGGCGGTGGCAATCAGGTCTCCTGGATTCTATTCCTAGCCAGGGCAGTGACTCATGCCATGACCTTGTGTAAGTCTGTCGACCTCTGTGCCTGTTTACCCACGGAGAAGAACGAAAAAAGGAGTAAATACCCACTTCACTGGGGCTGAAACCCTCGGTTAGAAAGAGCTAAATACCCAGGCCTTCCTGGCAAACTGAATAAAACATGAGCGTGTTTCAGATGAGTTCACCAAACATTTCCAGTGTGAGGTTTCCACGGTCGCTTCAATTCGATCCCATTATGTATTTCAGCGCAGCACATATGGCCCTGTCTTTAAAACCCTGGGTAGTGTTACAGGCGGTGGGGTAAGTTACAGTGTGAAGATTTAACTTTAACATTAATGGGAGCCGTGCAGCTAAAGCCTATCGCGCCCTGCCGAAAGCCTGCCCTCGGGAGGGCTGCCCTGCTAATAACTGACAAACCGTCCCCTTTGAAAGGGTGTTGTGGAAATTTCTAACTTCTGCAGATGTATATTCTGAACATGATCAGAAATGTCCTGGCTTCCAGTATGTTTGTATGTTGGCACTCACAAGCTCCTCCGAAACATTCTGCTCGTGTTCCCAGGAGACACCTGTGCAGTGACTTGTAACACGGCATTTAGAACTAACATAGGTGAAGTTACCCTGAAATATGCGGTAATAAATGAACAAGAAGTGCTCATTTCCTTACCTCACTGCTACTTTTAACTTTTGAGGCTTCATTTTGATTATTTTTATTGCTCTGCAGTCAAACACCGTATTTAGTGGGACGCTGGCAGAACAGATAATACTGTTGGTGATACTACCATATTTTTATTCCAGTTGCAATAACCATTTGGACCGTTTTACCCAGAATAAGAATAGGACAATAATTGTGACTTGAGGCAAAGTATCCATATGCAGCTGATTGGTATCAGGGAAACCACACTCGGAAAATCCCCCACTTCTGCGTTATCTGCCTTGGCGTAGGTAGAGCCATCTCAACAACCACTCCTGCTTAAACTGAAACAGACGGGTATCTCCGGGATCAGTGCTCTAACTTCCATGTTTTACCACTTAAAACTTTTTCATACTATATTATCCAATAACTCACAGAAAAAAAAGAAAAAAAAAAAGCAATGATCTGGGGTCAGAGTTCAGTCGGCTGATGACATATTTAAGCGCATCTGATAAAACCGGCAGGCCTGGTCCCTGGCTGTAGCCTGACTCTATTTGAGGAAGGAGCCGGGGAACTAATAAAATAAAGATGCACCTTTCCCTATGGAGACAGCGCCCGGCTCCAAGCTGCAAGAGGTGCGAGTGATTCCAGGTGCGACAATTTTATGTAGGGCGACTTGTCTCCATACAGAAATTACTCTAAATAGCGGTTGAGCTGAAAGGTGATGTTTTTCTCCATAAACTGATAAGCTTCACAGGAGGAAGCAGAACTTTATCAGCTCCCAGACATACTTTTCACTTTGAAAAGGAGCAGTCTAATTTGGGGACAGACAAAGGCAACATTTCCTGATGTCATTTTCTCCTTCACTGACTGCATTGATAAAATTATCTCTAATTTCCACAACCATCAGTCTCTTTACAACATTGTTATCTCAGTCCTCAACCGTTTTGCATAGTGTCAAAATCTACCTGTTTTGTATTTGCATACAATATGTTTTTATTCACAAACAAACGAAAAACGTAGGTAGAAGGCACAAGTACTAAAATACGGGGCTAAATTAACTAAAGCATTTACTTACTATAATCAGCATTTCTGGACATATCTAGATGTCAACAAAATTGATTTTAGAACTGTGACAATGTTGAGGTTTTTTTCCTTTGCCCGGTAAAATAAGATTGCAATCTAAATTGGTTAAAAGAAAATAACATAAGCAAGCATACTCCATCAGGCCACTCGTATTCAAAAATAACGAAAGATCTGCCTCAGCTAGCACCTGCAGAAAACCCCTCTGTTCTTCCCATGTCACCAGTCACCAAGAGAATATCTTGATGTGCCAGGCTCCTGCTGGAATCAACAAGCACATGAGCAGGGGCAAAACCACACCATTGAGTGTTCAGACAGAAGACATTTAGTTGCTTTATTAAACTTTCTTCTTAAGGTAATACTAAAGCCTAAGTAGATTTAACTACATGTGGAGCGTTAAGGAGAAGTCACAGCCTACTTCGAAGCTACAGGAAAGTCAAGAAACTTGAAACATTCGTAAAAGTGTTGCCTGTAGCAGTATGCAATTCCAAAAAATGCAGTCTCTTCAGTTATATTTGGGGGGGGGGGGGGGGGCGTGGGAATGAAATTCCAGGAGAAAATAACCCTTCCAAACCATAGTTAACATGCCGGGCTGGCCGGCCGCAGTGCTAGTTCATGGGAGGGCAACACTTCATCTAATTTCAGTGTTCTGTCGGCTGCTTTTTGTTCCTTTCACAAGACGTTTTTAAAGTCCTATCTATGAAGACGTCCTTTGTGTTTGATGGACAGAGGCCCACCACCAAGACTGTAAATATGAGAATTGTGCACGTGACGTTTCTACCAATCCTCCGCCAAAAAAAGATGAGCGCTTAACACACAGTGAAGCAGTCTCTTCCCAGCATCGACTATTTTTCAGACTCTTATTTGTTTACGGCCGCTCCATCTCACCATTTGATAACACATCAGAAGTGTGCCCGTGTTGGGCCTGTCCACGCCACCCTGCTGCTCCTTCCTCCCACGCCCACAGTCCCAAAGCCAGGCGTTGCCACGGGCACTCCTGCACGATCCCGCACCTCCACCCGCACCCGCCTCGGGCCTGGGTGACCCCCGGGGTGTAACACGCCCCCCACCCCATTAGCAGAGATGTGCGCAGGAGGTGCAACTCTTTTGACTCATTTCTGCCATAAAAAGGTGGGAGAGGGGTGACGCCTCCTCCCCTCAGCGGCGCAGGGGCTCACTCTGGGGCGGCGGGCGACTGCACCCTGCAGGGCCGCGGGCAGCTCCCGGACCCTTCCACGGCAGGATCGGGGCTGAGCGCCGCCTGTTGCCGGAGGACCCTGCCTCGAGCGAGCCCCGACCCCGGCTGTGCCGATAAACCCCGTCCCGGGGCTTTGTTCACGCCGAGGCCGAGCCTGCTGAAACCACGGCCATTTCCCGCTTCAGCTCGCCCCGCAGGCCGGGCCCACCTCACGTTATCTCCCCCTGACAGCCCGCCTCGCCCGCCCCGCCAATCAGCGCCGCCCTTACTCCGCCCCG
>VXAK01018319.1:2096-105038 GCA_013399435.1 Arenaria interpres | reverse complement strand
CCGGAGACCTGCACAGCCGCCTGTTTTTGCGGCGGCTCGGTCCGAGCCCCCACAATCTTCCCTGCGGTGCGTTTTGGCAGGCGGCGGGGCCGCGTTCTTGTCTGGCGCCGGGGAGGGGGACCCACCACCGACGGCTGCTTCCCTCACGCTCTGCGCCTGTGACTGTTCCCGCCCTTTAACGCTCAGGCACGCGCGCCCGGCACGCGCTCCGCCTCGGCTGCGGCCGCTACTAAACGTGCCGCGGCCCGCCCGGCCCCGCCCCGCCCCCCGGGCACGTCGGCCTCGCGAGATCCTCGACTCGCTTCGGGTCTCTCCGCTCTCCCTCGGCGTCTCCGGGCGGCCCCCTCTCCGATCCCCGACTCCCTTCGTGTCTCTCCGCTCGCCCTCGGCTTCTCCGGGCAGCCCCCTTTCCGTCTCCGCCTGGCCTGCTTTCTTGTGGCTTTGGCTGGGGCCTGTCCGTCCCCCCCGATGGTTCCTCGTAAGTAAAACTGGAAAGGGCCTTTCTCCCAACGCGTTAGGTGTGTCCTCCGTCGAAGGACATGCCTGCGAAAGACTGCTCGGGGAAGGATGCAGGCTCCCTGCTGAATGGCCCCCTCAAATGAAACTGAGTGTCGCACCCCCACCCCTGTGAACGCTCTGTTCCCCTGTGAGGCCCTGGAGAGAAAGGGCTAATGCAAACCACCCCGAGGGATCTTCTCCAGAGAGCTAAGGGAGCAATTCGCCCAACAGTGGCTTACTCCTCCAGGGTGGCCTTTGCCACCTGCTCACGCCAACATCTCTGGTTTAGGTACCCGCTGCTTCAACCCCCCCACAGGCCGTGCAAGACCCCCCCGGGATGCGCCGAAGAACGAAGGAGCCTTTCAGAGGAAAGAAGGTAAAAGGAGTCAGCTCGGGTTCAGTCAAGAACCGATTCATCCAGTTGATCCCGGCTAAGCCTACCTAACCACCTTGCGGGATGGGAAGGCTGGCAGGCTCTCTCCTGGAAACGGAAAACCCAAGAGAAAGAAAAGAGAGACAAGGCCTGGTGAGAGGAGAGGGAATGCTGACAAGGAGAGAAAAGAAGGAAGAGAGGAAAAAAGACCGGGGACTGAAACAAAGCGGCGAGGTCCGGAAGGTGCAGAAACCCAGGTGTGTCCTAGGCTCTGCTGCTGCCCATATTTCCCAACTCCGAGCTGCTGGCAAGGGAGGGCAAGGGATGGTGCTGCGCAGGGTTTGGAAAGAACTCCATGGCAGCTGCCCAGGGGCTCCCAATGGAGCCCTGCTGCCTGGCACAGGGCCACTGGGCATCTCTGCACAGGCTCTGAGGGCATTTCCCGTGGGGAGGAGGGACCTGAGCCATCCCCGCATGCTTATGCATGATAATTCATCCTGGCCTTTTAAGAATTTGTTTAAATTACTTTGGATTTGCCTGCAGCCTTTCTACCTTGATGAGGGGGGTTGAATGAGTAAATGGGAGAGAGCTGCTTTGTTCTGCTCCTTGCTGTGACTCTAAGAAGGTTTTCCATTGTCTTCCTTGCTGTATCCCATTCAGTACTCTTGGATATCTTCTTGGGCACCCTCTAAAGAGGTTTTTCCAAACTATAGATGAGAGGGCCATGACCCAGAGAGAGTTGTGAAAAGCAAGTAACCTCTGTATTGTCTGGATTAGAAGTGAGCGAGCTGTTTGCTCTATTTCTTCCCTTGGGCTGCTGCAGAGTTAGCTGAGGTGTTCTCTAGTGATAGTTTCGTATGAAAGTTAAATGCAACCCTGTGTAAAAAGCCTTTGTATCTGGAGCCATCGTGTGGTGATTTGCTTCACTGCCAGTCATTTTTTCTGCAATGTGGTATTTGTTATTGAATCAATTTTCTTTCTTTTATCAATTTCTTCCAATCATACGAGCAATATTTTCAGAATACAGAACTCTCAAAATTATCTAGGTGACACTGGGCAACTCAAGGGTTTTTTTTATGGTTATTTTGTGTCTCCCTTTTGCGTGGTGCCATAAAAAGCTCAGAATGTGGGTGTTCTACACTTCTCTTTTTAATTTATTTTTTTTTTTACAAAAAACCCACAAACCAACAACTGTTTTTACCTTCAGTGGTTTTCTCATGGGTCAAACAGAAGTGCTGTGCTGACACGCTGTAAGAATTTCTTTATAAGATGAAACCTGAAACTGAATGCTGGCTTGGAACCAAAATAAAATGTGTTTGGATTGTGATACTTGGGTGGCTTTTGTATTGCCTCCAAGTTACTGGTGATCTACATATATAAACCAGTGTCGTGGTTTGATATGTTTAGATAACTTCTACTTAATTTTACAAATGGGGGATTAGACGTTGGACTTCCCTTATTTATGATGTTACAAATGAGTAATTAGAGGAAACCAAATTATGTTTGAAATTAAGTTGAAACCCCAGACTGCTCATCCTTTCTTCCAGTATCATACAACTGCTTTGCCTACACCACACCAGGCATTTGAGGATATGGAGACGTCTCACTTGCTGCAGTGGATTTTGTTCGGTTGGGTTTTTTCATGAAATTTTTCAGCATTAAGTTCCTTGGCAAAGATGGATTCCTAAGCTGTTTTGGAGAATCTTGTTCTTCTGGCCCTTTAATTTTATTTTATATTATCTCTCTATGATTCCATAGTGTCCTAGGAGAGCCAGCATCTCTCTTCTGTGCAGCACTCGGCCTGCCCTCTTTGCTCCAGCAGCAAGAATACCAAACAAGGGATGCTGCGATTGATGCCAGGCATAGAAAGCACTTGGATATTATATGAGAAATAAATAGGTAAGTTAAGTTGTTAATACATTCATGTTTCTAATTTGCTTTCTACAATTTTGTCAAAAGCAAACTTATTTGTGGACACAGCTGTGTATGTTCTTTACTGACTGCTGTTCTGGCTGTCAAAATTTGCAGGTAAAGGATTTATTTGTCATTGTACCTGAAAGCCATGAAAACACTCAGAGGTAGTTTTGTGTGTTGCGGCCACAGCTGTGTAAAAATGTTTTTCTTTGGTAGATTAATGGACTTAAATTATTAGTGGTTTGTGTTTCAAACTGCCTCCCTTTTCTAACGATGCCTTCATCAGACTTAAAGTAGTCTGATGAAGTCTTCTGGAACCTGTCTGAAAATACTTTCACAACCCCGTTCCTCGTTCCTGAAAATTGAATGTAGCCTTGGTCACAACAGTTAAAAAAGCAAGAAAACACAAGCGTCAATTTGAAATAACTTTGAGTGGAGACCTAGAAAAAAAAAAATACCCTAAAATCTTTTTTGTTCAAGTGGAGCGGGGAAAGGATTTACAATAATGACAAAGCACGTAGTTGCAATGACATTCTTTATTTCAGATTATTAGGCAAGCAAAGCAGCACAGGTCACCTGTTACCTAATTAACTTGGTAAAGTCAGCAAGAATTAGAGGGGTTCTTGGACTGATGTCCTACAAGCTGTAGTTTTAGGAAGTGCCCTGCTGTCCAGCTTGCTGCAGGCACCGTTTGCATGTTCTTCTGTGGGGAAGTCAACTCTGCAGGTAACCGTGGCTGTTGCTTTTCCATCAAGATGTAATGCTGCAGTTTATTCTAGAGTAAAAAGAAAGAGAGCTAATGTAAAATTACTGCCCTGACAGAACTGCTTGGAATTGCATCTTTGGGGCTTTACAAATTGGTTCAAATGAACACTGTGGAGATTAAGATTGTTCCTACATAAACTATTGTAGAGAACAAGCAAACAACAAAAAAGCCACCCTCAAGCCTTCATTGGTCAGAAAATCCTTCTGTCCATTTAAAAGATCCTTGCTTATAATGTCTTACATAAGACATTTCTCTCTTAAACAAAAACCAAAAAAATCCCAAACCAAAACAAAACCACCACCAACAAGAAAAAACCCTCAAACAAAAGAAACCCAAAGGAATTAGCAACACCTGATAACAAAGCTGTGTCCTCTTATTCATTAATTAGGGCCGAGTGCATGATGCAGCAGCTCACTGTGGTAATGAGAAACATGGAGATACAGGGCACAGCAGTTTAGGTACCAAAATGCAGGGACTAGAGGAGCAAGTTGCACGAGTGCTTCATAGTTTATTTTTTTTTCCCCTGAGGTCCATCACATCCATTTACTGAGGTGTTGGAGGCCTCAACACCGCACTGGTGGTAACGGTGGAGAAGGTGGTAGTTTATGGTGAGCTCAGGAAACTCTACCCAAGTGCTTTCCTCGTTACGGCAGTGGTAGTAAAGCTGACTAATTTCAGGGACTGCTCCATTTTCTGAAATCACACTGGACATGATCATATTAACTTCCAATTTTCCTAGCACAGACATAGTCCTAATTGCTGTTGAAGTAAGTGGGAGAAACAAAGCAACACCATTTCAAAGGAAATGTTTTCAAGGGAAAACGATCTCAAAAGATAAGGCAGCTGATGTGAATGAAAGGAATACGGAAGGTTAAGTCAGTGTCAGATTGGTTTGCTATCCAGACTAAAAGCATGGCAGAAATTAGTGAGGGTGGGGCAAAAATAATTCTTTGGTGCATCCCCTTCCGTGTGCTGTGACCTGTGGAGAAGCTGCTGATAGCTCTAAGGGACAAAGGGTAGAGCCTTCAAATATAATGCTGTATAAGATGAGATATTTAGGTGATGTGTCGCACAACCTCCTTGCAGGTGAGAGCTCCGTATGAAAGGATGATATGACAGAGCCTCTGCTGGTTTGCAGTCTCCAAATTTCTCACTCCTCTTTGGGTTTTTCTTCTGTAGGGGATAATTTGGCCCATCTTTATGGAGCTGAGGTTCACCGGAGTGAGATGTCACTCAGGCAGACCACAGGGCTTCATAACAATAAAATTCCACCATATAAATCTGGGTTTTTTTTTATTTCTCCACATGAAAAATGCACATTATAAGCCAGTATTAACTTAACCCACGAGAGAAGCTCCTTTCATAGAGAGGGGAGGTGTGACTATCTATACAGCTGTACAATGAACTCAGCCATAATAACACGATTTATCTTAAGGAGTCTCACCTTCCCCTCCCTTACTAGCGATTTATTTATGGTTTTGGAAGGAGGGGAGGGGCATAAGGTGGCTAGATCTCTAGCATGCCAGATAGCCTGTCAGAAACAGACTACAAGGAAAACTAGTGTTTTTTATGTTTTGCCCCATAGGAAAGGTAGGAGCACTGGAGTAACAAAATTGAGATAACGGTAGCATGCAGACAACCAAAGACAGAGTGGGTCTTACCAGATATTTCAGCGGCTGACTCCTGGGTTGGTTCTTTCCTCGGGTCGGCGCTCGGCTTCGGGGTAGATTCAGTGCTTGGCTCTCCGCTCAGCTCCCAGGTTGCCTGTTCTCCTTCTTGCAGTCCGGCGTTCCCGACTTGAGACGTGCCGTCCTCCTGCTGTGGCTCTCTGCTGTAGTCCAGGGGGAGCTCTGTGCCCGGCTGCACGCTGGGGTCTCTGCTTTGCTCCACGCTCGTTGCCTCCGGCACAGGGGGAACCGGGGTACCTACAGATAAAACGGATTTACATGGATGAAGAAGACGGTTTGAGAAGCAAAGTTACTTCTAGGGGTATCCAAGAAAGTATGTAGTTGCCTTTATGGATCAGAGAGCACAAGGAGGAGTTTGAGGAAGGGAAAAAAAAATATCTGGGAATAAGCCCACTCTGGAAGGTAAATCTTATTTCGAAAGGACAAAGATTGATTTGCCAATATGGTTTTGACTCACCTTGTGCCTGTAGCAGATCGACCAGGATCAGAGCCAGCAGCGCTGAAAGGATTGTCATCTTTTTCAGCATGGTTATCTCAACAGCCACGTTAAGCACCAGTGTTTGCAGTGAGGCTTGAAGTACCTAGCTGGCAGAAAGTCCTGGCTATTTAAAGGCAAGCTCATACCTCTGCGCATCTTTGGCATCTTCCTCCAAATAACAGGTTGCAAAAAAACCAACATCCAAATTACATTCCCAAAATGAATTTAGGACCTGCCAGAGACTGTAATCAGTCAGTTTCCTGCCCCTTGCTACAGGGTGAGATAACCTTTACCGCAAGCAGTACAGGGCGTTGGGAGCAGAGACGTGGGGCAGTGGTGGCCCTAGATTGCAGCGGCACCGATAGTGGTGTCACTGTGTGCCTCTGGCAATGCTGGTTTCTCAAGGCAATCGGTCCTGTTGGTTTTGAATGAGGATCTCCAAAAATCCTTTGATATGACACTTGACAAATTGAACGTGCCTCGCGGTAGCAGGTGAAAGGTGAAGTGTGACTGAAAAATGTGCAGCTGGCTTCTGTGTTGGGAGGAAGTAATAACGGTGGGAAAGAGCTGGGATGTTTTGGTCAAGGCTGGCTGAGCATTTCATTGGGAACCCTTCCTTTTTCATTGGGGGAAACTTGTGTGTTTGTGCATGTGTGTATCTTGCCTGTGACGTCTCAGGCCGTATCTCAGCCCCAAAGTGATGCGTTTGAAAGGGTTGGACAGAACCAGACAAATCTCTGGAGCCACCTCTTCTGTGAGATTTATTCAGCAAAGCACATTGTTCCAAGGGCCGTTTCTGGTGTGTAAAACATGCTTTGTTCACATGGATGCAGTTCCCTGTCACCTTCCCCATCACCACATACCACTAAGTGGGGAAGTGGGTTATGGCCCCGTCTGGAGAATGGGGCCAGTTCTGGGCTCCCCAGTTCAAGAAGGACAGGGAACTGCTGGAGAGGGTGCAGCAGAGGGCTACAAAGATGATGAGGGGCCTGGAGCATCTCTCTTATGAGGAGAGGCTGGGGGACTTGGGTCTTTTTAGTCTGGAGAAGAGAAGGCTGAGGGGGGATCTGATCAACGCCTATAAATACTCAAAGGTTGGGTGTCAAGAGGATGATGCCAGTCTTTTTCAGTGGTGCCCAGTGACAGGACAAGAGGTAACAACATGAGAAGGAACTTCTTTCCTTTGAGGGTGGCAGATCCCTGGAATAGGCTGCCCAGAGAGGTGGTGGAGTCTCCTTCTCTGGAGACATTTCAAACCCACCTGGAGACATTCCTGTGCAACCTGCTCTGGGTGGCCCTGCTTTGGCAGGGGGTTGGATGAGATGATCTCCAGAGGTCCCTTCCAACTCCATATCATTCCGTGATTCTATGGCAAGACATTTGGAGGCTGTGGCAAATGTAATGGGGCTAGTTATGTTTTGGAGGTCTGTCAGGACATCAGTGGACCTCAGGTCTCTGTGTTCAATTCTCTGGGATGCAGAGAGAGAACTTTGGGCCTGGTTCTGTATATTAACATTCATATCAGTGACTGGTGTAATTGCTATAGCTAGCAATTCTGCTATAATTAGCAGAATTAGGTTAATGATGTCAAATCTATGTAAAGGAACTCAGAATCTGGCTCACTAAGATTCCCCTCCTCTCCCCCCCATTTCCCTGATTTCACTTGTTTAATATTGCATCAACTTAGTTTTTCAGCACAGTGGTTCTTTCAAGTTGCTTTTACCTCTAGGGTTTGCCTGAGGCGTTATTCTTCTAATCAAGCTTTTTATGGTGAAACAGAAGGATTTTATTTTTTTTCTTGAAGTGAAAAAGAAAAGCTGATGCCCCTGAATACTTACAGATACACGGCTGCTGCAGTAGATTTCTCCTGTGCTACTAGTTTCAATCGGAGGTTGACGTGTAACATCTTTTTTTTTTTTTTTTTCAAATGTGAATGGAATAATTTGTCGTG
The DNA here is from genome assembly GCA_013399435.1 of Arenaria interpres. Taxonomy (NCBI): domain Eukaryota; kingdom Metazoa; phylum Chordata; class Aves; order Charadriiformes; family Scolopacidae; genus Arenaria; species Arenaria interpres. Next base: position 97,370 of record VXAK01018319.1, on the reverse strand, counting down.
GATTCACCTGTAAGAGGTAACAGCATGATGCACGGGTCAGAAATCCGCAGATAACTATCTGTGATGAGCAGGATTCCTCAGTATAGACTAAGAACTCTTGTTTTGCATTCTTAAAGATGCTTTTCTAACACACAGTTGTTCTCATGAGGAGGTGGACCTGCTGTTTGTGGAGGAAGAGCGAACGAATATGCCGCAGATTCTGCTACTCCTACTGAATTATCACTGTGCAAGGAAAGAGGAGTTGCCATGTTACTCCCTCAATGGATCTCAGATTTGTTTCAAAAGTATTTATCTTCCCTTCTCACAAGGCTCAGTGAGCAGAGTTGCCCATCTTGCTCTTCCCAGATCTCTTCTTGTTTCGTTGTTACAGTCTCTAACAAATTGGAGGCAGGGAATTTAAGCATTTTGAGGCAGGGCTGCAGGTTGGTTGTTTGGACAGTTGCTGCCAGTCATATCGTTAGGAGTTGTTAAGGAGAAATCTCAAAAAGTGGTAATGCAGGGATAATTTTTGAGTAGGAGTTCTCCTTATTGTTTGGGCTTTTTGGTTTGTGGGGTTTTTTTGGTTGTTGTTTTTTTTTTTTTTTTATGGATTTGTACAGAGTCTGTCACTGTCTTCAGTGATCTGAAAGTAAATACAGTTAACATTGCTAAAGAATCAACAAGTTGATTTTCCTGATGAGATGAGATTCCTGAAGAATAAGTAATGATGAGGATGGAGGTGTGTTAGGCATTTATTGCATTTAGCTACATCCTTTTCAATAGGACCCCAGCCAATAGGGCAAGTTACGTGTCCAGGATAAAGGAATAAAAGCCATGCTTAACCAATGGAGGCTGCATCCTGGAAAACAGTCTTTCTCCAATTTTTTCCTTCCCCAAATTCCAGAATGTGGCCCTAAGTCCAAATACCATCATCCATTACAGAATACAACCAAGTTAGAGAGATTAAAGAAATAAACCTATTATTGCTGGAAAAAATCCCACCTTATAAAGGGAGAAATCCTTTCAGATTCCCGGTCTGTTTATTTTATCAAAAAGAAGGATATGGGAGTGACATGGTTTGTAGTTTCATGGGGGCATGGGAGGGGAGGGGAAAGAAAGCTGGGTCCTAAAGCAGTCATTGTAGGCATTAATCATAGAATCAATGGTTAGAGTTGGAAGGCACCTTAAAGATCATCGAGTTCCAACCCCCCTGCCATGGGCAGGGACACCTCCCACCAGACCAGGTTGCTCCAAGCCCCATCCAGCCTGGCCTTGAACCCCTCCAGGGATGGGGCATCCACAGCTTCTCTGGGCAACCTCTTCCAGTGTCTCACCACCCTCATAGGAAGGAATTTCTTTCTAGTATCTAATCTAAATCTCCCCTCTTCCAATTTAAAACCATTACCCCTTGTTCTATCGCTCCACTCCCTGACAAAGAGTCCCTCCCCATCTCTCCTGTAGCCCCTTCAGGTACTGGAAGGGGCTCTAAGGTCTCCCCAGAGCCTTCTCTTCTCCAGGCTGACCATCCCCAACTCTCTCAGCCTGTCTTCATAGGAGGGGTGCTCTAGTCCTCTGAACATCTTTGTGGTCCTCTGCTGGACCCGTAATGACAGGCACAGAGGCGTAATCAGAGACTGTGGCTTGATAGCAAAACAAAATGAATGTTTTAGGTACTAACCACAGAACTTACTATAAAGAAACTGAGTAGTATTTAAAAGCATGATGGATTAAAAAAACCCCACCAATTTGGTATGATTATCCAGCAGTTCCTTTTAGTCTTGTGGTCTCTTGAGTCTCAGTTGTCCAGATTATGTATTGATATTGGACTCCTAGGGAGAAGCAAATATGGCTTTCATGCCATGGAGGTGGATCGCCACTTTCCTTTCTTGGCTGGTGGAAGATGTTTGGTCACACTGTTAAAATGCAGAAGGTTACAGTGTACCAGGGACATTTGTACCAGCTGTTCATAACACTGTGTTTGGCTCGTTTGTGTGTAGCTGATGGAAATCTGTGCAAGTACGCGCGGGGCATCTGTAGTCAGGAGAATAAAAATGAACTCTGCCTGAACTGAATTTGAGCTTTGAAGGATACCTGATAGAAACCAGGTAGTGACTGAAACTGTTGGCTCATCCCTAAAGCAGGATAAGTTGTGATGGTACTGTCTTACAGCATCTCCGTGGTGGGACAACCTCACTCATCCTCTGTGCCCATTTAGTCCGGGTGCCTTGATTGAGACTGAGACTGGCACCTGCAACTCCAGTAGGCACAAGACAAACAATTCTTCCTCCTTACGTTTCTGTGCCTGTGCAGCGGCTGGAGGGGAAACCTTATTTATTTTGCGTTTTAACAATCATCTAGTGCAAGTATTCCAAAGGTGTGCTGTGCAGGCAGGCACAGCGCTAAGGGATTTTGACAGCAAGTAATGGCAACTGAAGCAAGTTGTGATATGTAGCCTCCCTTCCCCCTCACCTCCCACCTGGGAAGTGTAACGCAGGTGTAAATGCAATAAATGTATTTATGAAAAGGGTTTTCATGTACTAAGAATATTGTGGATAAATGATACTAAAATAATTTTTAAAATTTTATTTCTTTTCTTCCCCAGCAGATGGGTTTTTTTATGTTTTTTTCACCTGAAAGCAAGCTGGGGCTGTGAAATGAAGCTCAGTGGAGCTAGGATCAAAGCAAGGGACACTTTGTCAGATGGTGAAGGATCTAGTTATCAGAAGTTTATACAGGCTCAAGAGAAGGATTGCATGCCAAAGTAAAACTGAGGGTAACTAAATACACGGAAGCCACTGCCAGCCCAACAGATCCTCAGAGGAAAAAATAGGATCATAGGATAATTCAGCTTGGAAGGGATCTCAGGATATCTCTGGTCCATTGTCCTGCTCAGAGCAAGGTCACCCACCTCAAACTAGTTTACTCAGAGCTTTAGGCAGTCTGGTTTTGAAAGCCTCCAAGGACAGAGCTTGCACAGCTTCTCTGGCCAACCTGTTCCAATGCTTGTCCATCCTCGTGGTGAAAAAGTATTTCCTTATATTCAGTCTGAACTTCCTGTGCTTCAGCTTATACCTGTTGTCTCTTGTCCTCCCCTTGGGCAGCGCTGTCAAGCCTGGCCTTTGATCATCTTCATAAATAGCTGGAAAGTGAAAGAGTATTAGTTGGTGGCTGACATATTACATGTGTTTATGTGCATATAATAGAAAGATTTATTCTAAATTACTTTTCTCTTACTTTCCGGCTTATGGCTACCTTTGCAAACAGGACACTAGGCGAGGTGGATCCTTGGTCGAACCTGGTTATATTAAACATATTGACTAGTATCTTCTGTTGGACTAGTGTAGGAGGGAAAGGTGTTGATCCTAATTTGATATCTGAAACAGCTGCAGAACACTTAAAACCAAATGCAGCTGGTTATTTTCGTTGCTGTTTGAACAATAAGGAAACTCTTAATGCTGTTGTGCTTTGTTTATATTTTTTTAAGGTGCTGCAGAATAATTTCTGGTTTTGTGATCTTACCAACAGAAGTCACTTGGGAAATTGTTTAATTTCTACAAGTAGATTCAGTGCTGAAGACCTGTGAGATTAGATTGCACAACACAAGACAGAAACTACTCTTTTAAAAACAAGTTCTTTTTTTCGGTTGTTAGCAGCAAGGACCAGATTTTCTGGAAAGGTGAAAGCTGTTAAGACTATTTCATTCTTTTCTTTTGAGCTGAGGGTTGTAAGTGCCCTAGGGCATCTTGTGTCAGATATAACTATTTATGTTTTGGGAAAAGGATCTGTGGTAGTGTCCCTTCAGGTACTTTATTTGTATTTTGCAAAGAGTTTTCTTCTTTTTCATGGAGATCAGCTTGGAAGAAACGGAAAAGTCAAAGATTCTGTTTCTTCAGAGTCAAATTCCACAGTAAAAAGAAGAGGTTTGTGGACTGTACTTAGTGCTTAAATGTTCCAGCAAGCTTCATGGAGCTAATTTTTTTTTTTTTAGTTGGTTTGTCAATAAAACAATTTTGGCCTTTTCTGGATAATCTTGGAAAAATATAAAGTCAGGATCTCTTGTGGATAGCTAAGGATAGGCTGAGTTACATATCTAAAGGTCTAAATATGAGTATTTGAAATAATATTTTGTGATTCAGGCCAGACTTTCGGCATTACTTGGGACTCAGCCACGTTTCTTCCCCAGAAGTCCCATGTAATTTATAAAAGTGATTAAGTTTTTATCACTTCACAGCTGGGTATACTGAGGCACGGGCAAGAGTGAATGAACGATGTTTCAAAATAAAGCATTTATCTCAATTTTTCCAGAGACTGAGGGCAGGTGAGCCATGAAGAGGAGGTAAAGGAGGTCATGAGAGATGTTATGGGAAGTTAAGATATCTGTGGTAGGTCAGAAGGAATTGGTGGTTTGGGTGTGTATTCTTTGTAGGCCACATCTACAGTTCCATGTAGAATAACTCAGGAATGGTAAAGTTGAAACGGGTCCTGCTGTCCTCACTTGAGCCCTGTGCAAAGTTGAGGTCCACTTTTGTCACAGAGAAGGTAATGAAGCCGTATAGCATAGAGAGCCCTTCTTTCTAGCTGTCATTAAAGAGGTGTTTGGGAAGGCCCAAATCCTGCATTTGTTTCTGAGTGCTGTACGTCTTATTTGTGTTGTCTCTCTCCAATAACATTAAGTGCTTTTGGAATCCTATTACATCTATTAAAATCTGATGACAGTGATTTCCATGAGCTAATGATGGAAAAATTAATGAAATGGTTGAGAAATTAACCCATGATGCATGGTGAATCAACGTGGTGATATGATCTTTGCAGAAAAGCTGTGAGAAGTCACCTATTCTGGGTGTCTTCATTTCTAAAGACATTTCAGAGCTGGCTTTGATGTTTTGCAGGCTAAATCAACCTAGAGGTCCACTCTGTAAGAAGAATATTCCACTGCTCAAGTAAGGCAGCTTTAAGCCTTTGCGTAGCCTCTTCATTGCATAGAGAATGATCTGACTCTGTTTTACTGAAACCGTCATCTCCTAGGAATGGATCATGCAACTTCCAAAGAGAATTGTGTCCTATCTCCTTAACTACCAGGTACTGTAACACCTAATCATTAAATAGGGTGATCTAATGTAATGTTATTAGATGAATGTAATGAAAATACTGTAGATAAATAAGAGGGAGCTCCTCTAAAGCTGTAACGACAGGAAAGATGGTTTATACCTTGCCTTTTCTGCTCAGTCTTTCTGCTTGTAAGAACACAGTGAGTTGGGAGCAGTATGGAGCTGTGTAGCCCTCGGTTTCTCTGTAGAAAGCTTCCCCGTTGCTTAAGCACTTCACTTTGACTTCCTGTTGAAGTCAACTGAAGAAATGAAGAAAAGTAAAAGATCGAGAAGATGATTCTTTACGTTTTCTGCCCTTTATTCGGGGTACTCTAATTTAGACTATGTAAATTTTGATGTAAATTTGAATTGTTACATCTGAACTGATATAAAAACCTTTACATCTTTGGGGGGTGTAATTTGATACATTTAAATTGGCTTGGATTGTGACTTCCATGGATTGAGCATGGGTAAGATAATAAAAGATCATTCAATCAGCTTAACTAACAAAACAGATACCACTGGAAAAGACAGTCTTGATTCCCCTTCCGCTCTGTACCACTGTGCTTTCTTTTTCTGTCACTCAACTGCCTTCTGGGGAGCTGAATCAACTTGCTGATGTGGCAGAAAACTTTCTTTTCTTGCTAGACTGAAGAATTAAAATACCTCAGTAGTTGTCAGATGAGCACTGAAGCTGGTGTAGGGAAGCAGTGGGAGCACGTGGCCAAGAACAGAGACATGTCAGTGGCAATGAGCTGCTTGGTCGCCTCAGCTGATCTCATCTGGTTGCTCCATAAGTCACTGGAAAGATATAAATCAAAATGGTGGGTTGTAGTTACTCTTTTCTTTGTCTGTGTAAGAACAAGTTGGCAGTAATTAGTCCAAATGGATCCGATGGTGGTGGTTTTAGGCTAGACATGATAACACCGGCTCAGAAGAGCCCCTGTGCAGGTTCTGGCACTAGTGGGTACCAGAGCGAGCGATGGATTGGAGGGTTACAGTGCAGAAATGCACTCGGGGCTTCCTTCTAAGCCTCATTGTTTATTGGAAACTCTCATGGCACCCCAGCCTTGTCCATAGTTACTGGTGGTGCCAAAGACTGATGTTTGAGAGCAGGCAGGAAAGTATGAGCCATGGAAGCAGATGTGCAGTTTGCAGTGGTATTCTGCTGGGGAAAGACAGACAAATGGGATTCGCTGATCCATCGGTTTGGTAGCGTGTTTCGTAGGGGATATGCAGGCTTGGGTATTTTTCCTGCTTTTATCAACATGACAATTCTAGTTCCACATCCTTTCATGTCCCAACAGCATCGTGTCCTTTCTGCCTTTCCTTTCTGTGTTTGTTTCTCCTGTCACTGTTTTCGACATGCAAGTTTGTCACTGTTTCATAAGACAGCTTTAGTCTCCCTTCCATGGAGAGTCATCTGAAAGAGGTCAGGAGGGAAGGAGCTCACCCGTGCTTTGTCAGGATGGAGTAGACAGAAGTATTTTCTTATCTGTAAAACTCCAGTCCCTCAGCTTTCTGCCAGAGGGCAAAAGTGCTTACTCTGAGATAATGTCACCCTACTCAACTGTTGAGATTTTTGGTTTAACAACCGGCATATTTGACCCCATAGTGTCATGGCTTCCCACTGCCTTTGGGAGCGTTTGTGAAATGGAGGGCTTAGTGTAGGGATGGAATCTATGGAAAAACAAATGCCATAGCAGCACAGATACCAGAGTTCGCCTGCTCTGTAAAGGGTGTTCACTGTAGTATTCATTTTATCAGGGAAGGGACTCTTTACCAGGGAATGCAGTGGTAGGATGAGAGGTAATGATTTTAGAATTTGGATTTAGAATTAGGTACTAGGAAGAAATTCTTTGCTGTGAGGGTGGTGAGACACTGGAACAGGTTGCCCAGAGAAGCTGTGGCTGCCCCATCCCTGGAGGGGTTCAAGGCCAGGCTGGATGGGGCTTGGAGCAACCTGGTCTGGGGGGAGGTGTCCCTGCCCAGGGCAGGGGGGGTGGAACTCGATGATCTTTAAGGTCCCTTCCAACTCTAACCAGTCTATGATTCTAATTCTAGCAGATTTTGAGAATATGGGAGAGTACTTGGCAGAGGCACCTCAGCTCTTCTGCAGGAGCCACGGAGAACCCATCTCAGTCAAATGTGGAAGATGAAACAGGAAATGATTTTCTGATTTTTTTTCTATCACTTTTTACAAAATGCTTCAAGTTCCTGTAGCTCTCAATGATTTTTAAGTATTTGTATGACAAACCTAGTGCTGGCCATGTTAATACAGCGCAGCAACAATGCCTGCAAGAATATCACTTCTGCTCATGACAGGAGCAAACAGAAATGTTGCTTAGAAATACACTGTATGCTTTAAAAATGGTTTGTAAGTAGCGTAACAGTCAGAGATCTCATGTACAGGAGGATCTTTCTTGTACCAGGGAAGCACGCTCTATTATGAATTATTTTCCCTTTTTTAGCAATCAGCATTACTGAAGCTAGTGGAAGCTGCATTATCAATTTTAATACAAGCAACTGTGAGGAGTGCCAGAGCTCATCTTTCCTGTCTTTTTGAATCTTATGTGAGCAAAGAAATCACCCTCCTCCCCTTCTGGAATGCTCCTCTTGAGGTAAATATCACACCAGTACGTTGGGTTCATCCAGCATTTTTGGTTCTCCAGGAGTACCTTTTTGGTACGTGCCATTGCTCCAACTTCATAACTTCATAGTTGGTATCACTCTTGATAAGTTTTCTGTATCAACAGCCCTTGAGCACAGCAGCTGTAGGATCAAGCAAGAGCTTTCTTTAGCATCTTGATTATTCTCTTAGATGTGGGCTTGGATATCCATGGATGCTGCTCAGTTTGCCGTTACGGCATGTGCTGTTTATCTTTGTGAATGCAGGACTGGATGGGTATGAAGGATGTTTAACCAGTTGAAGGGATGTGTTTTGTGAAACCTTGTTAATCCATAGCGAGCCTGTTGGAAGAACAGGGTTCCTTTAAATCTTTGCCGCTGTCAGCACATGAGTAAGAGACCTTCTCATCAGGGTGTCCTTGTAAAATGCAGGTCATCCATCTTTAAATCACTGCCATGATTTGTACTATATTTCAAGAAAGATTTTTATTTTTTTTTTTTTTTTTTATTTGGGGAGAGGAGGAGTGTTTCAGTAAAGAAATCGATGATCATCTCTTTTGGGACGTTTACCAAGAAGGCCATGTTCAGGCAATAATAGATTGTGTACAGTGTTGAGATCTATCTGTTTCACTCTGACTTTGGTCTGGATAGTCATAAGGTTTTCAGTAGGGCTGCTGTTGCTTGTTCCTGCCTTAAATGTAGGTGTGGGTTGTGTCAGTCTTGGTTCTTTAAACGTTCCTGTTACTATTTGATTACCATAAGTAGAGAGGTGGGTTGTAGAGCTCGTAACTTTCACTCCCTCTTATCTGACTTGCCTTTGGGATGAAGACATTATTACATTTTTGTGGAGCCAAATGAGTTTTTTGGGTGCAGTACCTTCCTGCTGGAAAACACTAATTTGCCAGCACTGAAACGTTCAACGTTGCTGGGTTAAAACGTTCGATAGAAGCCGGGGGAGAGGCTGGGCAGCCTGCGTGATTTCCTGCCCCTGGAAGAGCCTTTCTGCCTAAACGCTTGGATAACCCACTGCTGACTTACAACCTTCCTAAACCAGCTCCCTCGGTTCCTGGTTTTCCTGGTAAATCATGGGGCTGAAGAGCCCATCTTGTGAGAAGGGTCTGGGAGAGGTTGGCTTGGTCAGCCTAACAAATACAGGGCGGGAGGTGACCTGTTTTGCCACTCTTGAACACGTCAGAAGGGCAAACGCCGCCGTTGAAGGAGACGTGGTTTAGGTGTTGGCACAGGGACAAAAAGCTTTATGTGCGTTTAGACTGGAAAAGGGAAAAGGAGGGCCATTTTGCAAGAGCCTTCAGAGAAGAACAGTGAACTAAAAGAAAAAATGCTTTTTAAGATGAGACATGATAGGTGTATGAAAGGGATGATGTGATCTGATGGGGGTGACTGGGGGCTGGATGCAGTGATCCAAAACACCTCTTTGGACTTCCACCCCCTCCCGGACACTGAGCAAGCTGGGCAAAACCAAATATGTCAGAATTTCTTCCTCTTGTAAGTTTTACTACCTGAGCCCTGTCTTCAGAGGATTTCCCTTTCTCCTCATTCTGCCCACAGAGGAAGAGAAATGGAGTTTTCATGGAGGCAGGATTGCATTTTACAGCCTGATCCAAACTGCAGTGACACTGAGAAGGGTCTGTCTCTCTCTAGGCCCTTCTTGTTCTCCTTTGTTTGGTTACATCTAGTTTCCTTGCTTAACAGTATGAGACCAGGAATGTAGACAGTGGGCAGATTTGCACCACAGTACAACCTCTAGGTGGTCAATAAGCTTGTGGAAGAGTGGCTGGAACTGCCTGGCAGAAAAGGACCTGGGGGTGTTGGTCGACTGTCGGCTGAACATGAGCCAGCAGTGTGCCCAGGTGGCCAAGAAGGCCAATGGTATCCTGACCTGTGTCAGGAACAGTGTGGTGAGTAGGACACAAAAAAGAGATTGAGGAGCTGGAGCACGTCCAGAGAAGGGCAGTGAAGCTGGTGAGGGGTCTGGAGAAGAAGTCTTGTGAGGAGCGGCTGAGGGAGCTGGGGGTGTTCAGCCTGGAGAAGAGGAGGCTGAGGGGAGACCTTCTCGCTCTCTCCAACTCCCTGAAAGGAGGGTGTAGCCAGGGGGGGTCGGTCTCTTCTCCCAAGTCCCAGGCAATGGGACAAGAGGAAATGGCCTCAGGTTGCGCCAGGGGAGGTTCAGGTTGGAGATGAGGAAATATTTCTTCACTGAAAGGGTTCTTAAGCCTTGGAATGGGCTGCCCAGGGAAGGGGTTGAGGCCCCATCCCTGGAGGGGTTTAAAAGCCGGGTTGACATAGTGCTTAGAGACATGGTTTAGTGATGGTTTTTCTCAGAGTTAGGCTGATGGTTGGACTAGATGATCTTAAAGGTCCCTTCCAACCTAGACCATTCTATGATTCTAATACTCCTGGGTAGTATATAGTCCTCCACATCCCAACTTTCTTTAGGCTCTTAGAATTTGATGTTGAAGCTTCTGTTATACCTGTGTTTTAGTCTGCAGTTATGGAATCACTTTTAAAATCCAATCTAAATTCACAATGCTGCGAATAGCTCTCCAGCGTGTCCCTATGCCTGACTTCTCGTTCCCACTCTCTAACTTTTGCCCCTGTGGCATTTGTCTGGCCATGCAGTTGGACAAGCCAGGGAACTATCTTGCTGAGAAGGGACTCAAAACAGAAAGGTTGGTTGGTTTCTGCTGGATTTGTTTTCCATCCTGGCTCGTTGTCCAGCTGTGTGAGTGCCCAAAGGGGAAGGATAGTCATGGCTGTAGGAAGGCAGAGGTGTGGCGGATGGGCTGTGCTCTTCAGCAAAGATCTCAGTTTATCTTGTGACCTTAAAAGTGCCTGAGTTGCAGTGAAGATCGAGGCACGCAAAGCCGAAATGATACCAGAAATGGGAGGCAGACCTTGCCTTTCCCTTGTTGACAAAGGAGCTATTGATTTGTAACGCAGGATGCTGACTCCCACCGTGGAGATGGGAAGTTCTGGCCCTCCGCGGTGTGCCTGCTGCTGAGGAGGTAAAGATGTTGTCATTTGTGGCTAACTTGAAAGGCACTGTTAGCACAGCAACTGGGATTTCTGTTGAGAAGCAGCATTAAGGGGGACTACATTAAGGAAGAAATATTCTTTGACTTAAAAATAGGTGTCAGATGATCGGCTTGGAGAGCTGTGGTTGTCTGCTTCTTTTCTTGGGACTGAGCCCCTGTAATGCAATGTTTGTCTAACGCAGGTATTAAGTACTTCATAAGGAAATCGTAGAATGGTTAAATTGGAAGGGAAATCCTGGCGGATTCTGCTGTTTGTGTGGTACTGAAAGAGTTAAGAGGGGACTCTTCATCTCTGCTCAGCCTAGCAGCATCCAGTTCAAAAGATAAAAGCACCCCTCAGCATGAGCAGGCTGCAAAATGTATTTGAAAATAAATTCTTTAATGCCAATTGTCATTAGGAATTTATTTTCAAATACGTTCTGCAGTTTGCTCATGCTGAGAGGTCCTTTTATCTTTGTAACTTCCTGACTGTGGGTTCTGAACAAAATAGGTAGCTTTCCTTTTAAATAAAGTGGAAAATATTGGAGCAAGATTATATCTGTCACAGATTATAATATTTATACGTATTTCTCATCAAACCCAAAGTCCCCAGGGACTCTCAGATTCGCATGAGGTCTTAGAGTCCCGGATTTTGTGTCTGGGTATGTGATTGCTTTAATAGAAGACCGTGCTGTTTGCATTTGCTCTGCTGCTGCTCCGTTACACTTGGTCACATGTACATAAAAGAGAGTCTAAAGCTGTTTATAAGGATGATACTTTAGGTAACACGATGAGTCAATGTGTCATGGCTCAACCCTACGGTTAGGTTCAAACTGGGCAGTCCTGGCTCCATCTGCGATGATTTGTGAGCAACCTCTCGATTAGGACCTAAGTACCGTAGCCAGCTGTAGCTTGCACTCGGGAGGTGAAGTGTAGTTTGTGTGTTTTCCTGACTTCTGCAGTTGTTTGGACAGCATCGATTACTTATCATGCTTAAAATTCCATGAATCCTGTCTGTGCTGGAAAATTATTAATTCCTTTTGTCTTCCTCTGAAGTACCAGGGGAAATGTAAAACATCAAACTTCTTCAAGAAATCTGTAGAACAAACGAATACTGAAGCAAAAATTGTGCACAGCATTGGCTTCTGGAGAGTTCCAGCTGAGCAGCTTTGTCTGCTTCACTGACATCGGTAGGAGATCTGGAGTCACAGAATCACAGAATGATATGGGGTTGGAAGGGACCTCTGGAGATTATCTTGTCCAACTCCCCTGCCAAAGCAGGGCCACCCAGAGCAGGTTGCACAGGAACGTATCCAGGCGGGTATTGAATGTCTCCAGAGAAGGAGACTCCACCACCTCTCTGGGCAGCCTATTCCAGGGCTCTGCCACCGTCACAGAAAAGAAGCTCCTCCTTATGTTGAGATGGAACTTCTTATATTCCAGTTTGTGCCCATTTCCTCTTGTCCTGTCACTGGGCACCACTGAAAAAAGACTGGCCCCATCCTCCTGACACCCACCCTTTAAGTATTTATAGACATTGATCAGATCCCCCCTCAGTCTTCTCTTCTCCAGATTAAAAAGGCCCAAGTCCCTCAGCCTCTTCTTCTAAGAGAGATGCTCCAGGGCCCTCATCATCTTTGTGGTCTGCTGCTGTCCCCTCTCCAGCAGCTCCTCTACTTCATGGAGTCCTCCATGAAATCAGGTTTGTCATGGAAATTTTTGATCTTAGACTTATTTTCTATTGTTTTGGTTTTTTTTTTGCAATTCTACAGGAAAACTTTTTTGCCTATACTCAGATCTGTTCTATTTGGGCTAAAACATGGATGCTCTTCTTGTTTTACTGAATCTTTTTCTAACATGGCTAGAGGGGAATTTGTTACATAATGTGCTCCAATTATACTCAAACCAAATACTTGGAACTTGAAAAATTCATTGGGAAATATCCCTGAACGTGAACAAAACAAAGGGGAATAAGGGCTTCAGGATCTGACTCCTTGACAGGTCCTGATGGCACCGGTATTTTAAGAGAAAAGGACACTGAAGTTGAGCAAACAGGACAGTGTAGGCGCTACCAATTTGTGTCTATGAACAAATGCTTTACAAGTGTAACTTCCTCTACAGTATCTATAGTGGGAATTATTACACCATCCCTTCAATCTTTCTCATATTGCATAAAAGAACCCATGTATTTTTATGTGTGAAGATTTACCAACAGTAACATTGTTCCAGCATTTCTCAGTGAAGTCCACTGTACCTACAGAACAGTCGTAAGTTTTGTTTTGGTTTTTTGGGTTTGGTTTTTTTTTTGTTGTTGTTTTGTTTGTTTGTTTTTGTTGGTTTGTTTTGGGTTTGTTTGGTCTGGGTTTTTTTGTTACTTCTGATACTGTGCTGACCTCTAGAGAGGCTAAGCTTGGTAACCATGTAGGAAGTGGAACTGAAAGTTTGGACGTAGGAATTCTTGGAGGGGTTTAATCAGTTTAAACAGTTTGCATTCTCGCAGGGCGCTCCAAAAGCTCCATTTTAAATCTCCATACAATATAGTCTGAAATAATCCTACATTATTGGTTTCACAAAATGTATCCCAGGCACTCAGGCATTCTAATGGAACTCAGGGGTTGGTCTGACAGTGTGTTTGTAAGCGGATACAACAAGAAGGTGCTCCCAAAAGGGACGGTCTTGCTTCCCCTGTTTCCCATCATCACAGGCATGTTTCTACCCTTGCTTTAGTGCAAGATTGTCTGATTCTCTACTGAAGCTGTTCAGGTAACTAAACAGACAGAAGACTGCCCACGCCAATGAGGTGGTGGGAGCCCACAGGTAGGACACAGAGATTGTATCTGCCAAAAGGGGCAGCAGCCAGCTGTGAAGTTGACATAGCTGCCCTGTCAAATTGCACACTCTGTCAAGCAAATATGAGCGAAGGGTAGGTTTAAGGATAAGACTGTTTTCATGCTCTTGTTGACTTGCGTTCAACGCCATAGATGTGCTGCTTGTATGGAGTTGCCCTTTACAAACAGCTGCTCTAGACCCATGTGGATTGGAGGCCTTTTGTATGGGAAACACAGTTTTTAGGGGCATTCTGGGGACAAATTCTGTAACTGATATCTAAAAAAAGATAAATGTTCGGGTGATATCCTGGGGTGCTTGTAGTTCTTATCTGAATTGTAAGCATCTGATTTATCCAAAGCAGTGAAAACTTTCTGTCCTTTTTCAGGTTTATTAGAAACTGTTCTGACTGTGGTTTCTTTAGTCTACAGTTCACTCCCTCTTTGGCTTTCCAGAAGGTGCCCAAATCTCAGGCTTTACCCTTGCTGTCACTCTCCTTTTGAAAGACTATCTCATGGTTATGTGGGCAGAGCCAAGCAACGTGAATCAGTTGAACTTCCCTCTGTTCTCAAGTAGGAGAATCATCATATGTCTTTTGCATCCATCTTTTGATTTTACCTGCTGGAGGTCCAGGGAAGAGAGGAGGAGAAATTTGAATCAGAATTGGGAAAAATGTCAAAGAAAAGGGTACAGATTGGCAAAGAAAAGACTTCCACCCCTAGAAACATAATGCGTCCTCATCTCTGAAAGGACTGAAGCAGGGACAGGCTGGAGGTGGAAGAGCCAAACTGGGTGGTAGGAGACCCCAGGTAGGAGGTCTGTGGACTCTTGGATTAGCACCCACAGCAGAAGCCAGAACTCCTACCTTTGAATTTTGGAAATGGCTGAGAAACTCACATTCTTATCCTCCTGTAGCACTGGCAGGGGGTGATTCCTTAATGCTGCCCTCTCCGTTGGGGAGCTCAAGTGAAGCTTGTGGGGCATCTGAATTTCCTGCTCTTATAGTGGCTGGTATGATGCTGCATAAGGAAGCTTCAGCATTTTTTGCTTGCTTATTTTGTAGGAAACTTGTAAACAGAAAGCTATGTTCATAGAACATTAATATGTTGGGAAAGGCAAAACTTAGGACATGTCAGAATTTATCCTTGCAACTTTACTTTGCTATCATTTAAATACACAATACATGTTATTTTTACTGTGGGATATTAACCTCATTTGTTGCATGATGTGAAGGGGAGGGAGGTGAACAATAATTTCGTGGTTTGCAACCTGTATGAAATGTGTTTAATTTGTTGCGGCAATTGGCAGGAACTTGAGGAAGACAAAGATTTGGTGTCATGGCTACGCAGCTGAGTCTGTCTCAAAAACTCTTTTCTCCTGGCCTCTGCCATTGTTTTGTTTGTTTGTTTAACTGCAGAAAGCCCTCAAATGCACAGAAAGCACATTTAAAGAAATGCTTGAATTGAAAGGGGTCTGTGCTTTATATCCAGTGCTCACAACTCTGGATCTCTGTGATTACTTGTACGTTTTCATCACCTCCCCATGTCTCAGCTGGGGAACTGGGAGACGAACATGCACATTGTAAGTATTTTAGGTCAGTTCACAATGTGCTGGAGGATTCCCACAAAGGAGCGATGAGTACTGTAGGAAAGCCTGTTAGGATTCGTAATTCTGTGCTTAAATCAGCAGGGGGAAAGGTTTACATTGAATAACATGAACTGAACAATAACGGTAAAACCAAATAGCCATCTTCTAGTTCAGCAGTCCATCATGGGCTCTGGATGAAGCAGGACACTTATGTTAAGTAGTTGTGTGGCTCAGAGGACCCGTATAAACATTGCACAGGAAAATCATATGTCTGCTGCTTCCTAAAGATGGAGTGGTTGACTATGCATGTCCACAGTAATATCTGAATGTAATTTTGTGTCTATAATAGACATAATGATAGATGATGTCCACATGTATGACAGGTGTCCAGAAGCATTCCCACAAGCTGGTTTTAAAGCTATAAGGCATAAAACACAGAGATGATGGAGCAAAATGGAGGTCGGAGAGTTTTTCTACTTCGTTATTTACTATACCAGATACTGTTGAAGTGACTTCCTAATTTCATCCATTTGGAAAAAAAGCTTTTTATTGAAATGAGTAGATAACCACCTTTCAGGGATGCAAAAGAGGTGGTAAAGAGTGAATGTCTCTGGTCTAAGAGCTAAGTCGTACTCCCACCTCAAAGCCTGACTCTGAGGTGACTGGTGATATTGAAACATAGCTCAGAGGAGATGGCGTGGCCTGGGTGTCCCAACGGGCTTTCAGCAGGGTGGCAGAAAGCAGCAGAGTAGTTAGGAACAGTTTCAGGGACTGAGTCTCAAGATTTTGCGTGGTTAGTGGAATTGATGCAGGCTGCCTTAAGGGAATTAAGGGCTTCTATGTTCCAGTTTGTGCCCATTTCCTCTTGTCCTGTCACTGGGCACCACTGAAAAAAGACTGGCCCCGTCCTCTTGACACCCACCCTTTGAGTATTTATAGGTGTTGATCAGATCCCCCCTCAGTCTTCTCTTCTCCAGATTAAAAAGACCCAAGTCCCTCAGCCTTTCCTCGTAAGGGAGCTGCTCCAGATGCTCCAGGCCCCTCATCATCTTGGTAGTCCTCTGCTCTACCCTCTCCAGCAGTTCCCTGTCCTTCGTGAACTGGGGAGCCCAGAGTTGGACACAGTAAAATGCTTTCCATCCAAATCCACTGCTTGGTATTAAGGAGCTCACTCTCCTTCTGGTTTTCATCATACCCTTTATACACCCCCTCTCTTTGAATGACAAACTTGGGACATGGCACTCTTCCCTTTGAAGTGGTTACGGAGCACCTAGGCCAGGCAGGCATCTGGCACAAGCTGGGGCTTTTTTTGGGTCAGTGGTTCCTGAACTGAGGTCTGAGGGCCTGCAGGTGGCCTGGGAGCTCGCTGTAAAAGGCCTGCAGATCACAGTGTCCCAGATGTTGATGGGGCTGATGGCCTTTTGATAATCCCGGCTGGAAAAAAGTCAGGGATCGGTTGGTCTGGGTAAATGCTGGCTTGTGGGCAGTAACAACATTAGAAGGCAAAGGTTTGCCATATTGTATATGGAAGAAATGTGTATGATTCTCTTGTAAGAGATGTATAGCTATTGTCACATCCTTCATTATAGTGTCTGTAGTTGCTGAATTTAAACTATTTACTTCAAACCAGATTGTTATTCCATTTAAACAAAATGCAGTTACGTTTGTCCTCTAAAATCAGAGAGATGGGACTCCTCTTCAGGCCACAGAGCAATATGGATTATTATTACTTTAATTTTATTTTCTCAGCAAAACTCAGAGTTTTGCTTGCATTCCAGTCCTATTCTGAAATAATGAATTCCCCTCTGGCCACGATACAATCCGTAGCTGTAGTCTTATCCATGTATTTGCACTGGGGTAGTAAACTCTGGCTGTGTAAAGGAAAATGTTCATTCCAGCAGGTTTCCGCCTGAAAACGCTGTTCTCCTTAAGAAATGGAAATTCCTCAAAGATGCAGTTTCAGTTTCCAGCAGTCCCACCTGCCATGCAGGAAGTGTCTGTTTTCAGAAGGAATTCCTATGGGGGAGGAAATTCCCCACAGATTAGGGAGGATTTT
The DNA here is from genome assembly GCA_013399435.1 of Arenaria interpres. Taxonomy (NCBI): domain Eukaryota; kingdom Metazoa; phylum Chordata; class Aves; order Charadriiformes; family Scolopacidae; genus Arenaria; species Arenaria interpres. Next base: position 80,172 of record VXAK01018319.1, on the reverse strand, counting down.
TCATGTAAGGCTATTTTGATTTGTATAAGGGACTAAAAGGCTATTTTTCATGTCACTGGAGAACTTCCAGCCAAATAGATATTTTTCTTTCTGAGCTGCTCAACTTGAAGGCGTTCCTGCCCAGAAGTAGAGTTCCCAGGAATTGTCACGACTAAAGCTATTTCTTAATGATGTAATTCTCCAAAACTTGCATTTAGAAAGCAAGAAAAGTAAAGAATCATAAGCTAGAGTAAATCCTCACCCTTGTGCCTGGGACGTTTATTAACTTAAATACGCAAATTATAGTGTAAAAGCTTAATGGCAGCTCCCGTTATTTCTAGTAGGTGTGTGGGGAGGTGCAGTCGGACGTGCTCCCCGAAGCCCAGATCCCCGTGATGTGTCCCCCGCAGAGGGACTGTTGGACTCTGAGAGCACATAGAGGCTCTCTCTCCCTCATTGGGTTTTTCTAGTTGAAAACACCTTTCAGTTGCACTGGAAAAAAATAAAACAGGTTTGGACTTTGGGAAATACGCTTCAATCCAAATCCAGAAGAGGGAGCCCTCCATCAAAATAAGGCCCTTGACTGGCTCCTGACCACAGAAGTTTCCACTTTCTCTTCCACCTGCTTTTAAATCACTCAGTGGAATTTCTTGCCTGCCTGCCTGTTCTTTAAAGACCAGCAGCTCACAGTTTCTAGCTTTAAACAATATCATTCAAGAGCTGACATGCATGTGTGAGATTTTTTTTTTTGAAAACTCTAGCTGGACCTATCAGATATGGAACTTGGTCCCTATAAAAGAAGGGCTTCCACTATCCTGGCAAAGCAAAACATCTTTTTGTCCCGTGCTCACTCTATCATACAGCAAGCCCTGTTTTTCACTCACAGCAAAGCCTTCCTATGCTGTAAGGAAGCCTGCAGCTACCAACCTTGTTCTTGCTTGGCTGAAGTCAGTGAAATTTGCTGTTGTCTTTGATGGGACAAGGAGCGGGCCCTTTAGTAGAACAGATGATGTTTATAGGAATCTCCCTCAGAGCCCCATGATGAGTAATTAGCTCTGAGCAAGACCACTCTGTAGTGTATTGAAGCCAAATGACCTTTTTGGGTACTCTGTGTGCTATTTGTAACGTCTGTTGTGCTCGCTTTTTAACCTACCTAAAACAGCCCCAAATGTCCAGAAGTGCCGATCGCCCTGGTTGCCTCAGTTTCCAGCTGCTGAGATTTTGCTGCTTGGCTGACATTCATTGGCAGATCTCTAGAGTTTACTGCTTGTCCTATCACCCTGGGTGTATGGGACGAGTTAGAGCAGGTTTGGGGTCCACCCCTCTGGTAACCAACTAAGGGTCCTCTGTCACATGTTTTTATTTCTTCCGTCTACCAAAATGCCAAGGATATTGTTGCTTGTTCACTCAATAGAGGCCTCAGATTTTGGGTATGAAGTTCATATGCTTTCTCTCCCTTTACTTAGCTAAAGTAACTTTTCATTAAAGAAAAAAAGTCAGTCAAAACTAGGTCAAACAGGTCTTCAATTTCTTATCCAAAACATCTGCCTTCGGTCCTTTCTGACCCTCTCCACTGTCTCCCATAGTCCAGGGCAAAATCTAGACTTCAAACTCCCTTTATTTTTGAAACATCTAGGTATAGATGAGAGTAGCTCCAGGGTTTGTGTAATTCTCCCACATTACTGCGCTAGTCACAGAATCACAGAATGACATGGGCTTGGAAGGCACCTCTGGAGATCATCCAATCCAACCTCCCTGCCAAAGCAGGTCCACCTAGAGCAGGTTGCACAGGAACATGTCCAGGTGGGTTTGGAACGTCTCCACAGAAAGAGACTCCACCACCTCCCTGGGCAGCCTCTTCCAGGGCTCTGCCACCCTCAAAGTGAAGAAGTTCCTCCTCATGTTTAGATGGAACTTCTTGTGTTCAAGTTTGTGCCCGTTCCCTCTTGTCCTGTCACTAGGCACCACTGAAAAAAGACTGGCCCCATTCTACTGACACCCTTTGAGTATCTGTAGGCGTTGATCAGATCCCCCCTCAGTCTTCTCTTCTCCAGACTAAAAAGACCCAAGTCCCTCAGCCTTTCCTCCTAAGAGGAGCTCCAGGCCTCTTACCATCTTTGTAGACCATCTGGTCCTCCAGACTCAACCCCAGTGTGAGTCAAAGGCATGAGTTTTGCTTAGGACCTAATCGCTTTAGCTTCCACGAATGCTACTGAGAGAAGATGCGGCAGTGATGCTGCCTGGTGGGACAGGATTTGAGAAAGCAGCGCCAAAAGTTGCATTGTATTAGGCAGAAGCAAAAAGGTCCACAACTGTGGATTCAGTGGCTAAACTCCATGTTAGATAGACCCTGAGCGACTTTGCCCCCCCTTCACACACACAGCCACCCCTCTTCTTTTTCTCTCTTTTCTTTTTCCTCTTTTCTTTTCCTTTCTTCTCTTTTTCTGTCTTATTTTTCTCTTCTTTATGGGTTTGAGCAAAGCATTCAGCTTTTCCCATACCTTCCCAGGGCTGTTACTCTAGTTATCTGGACTACATCCTCATCTTAATTTGTCCCTTGACGTGCGTTTGAATTAATACAGCTCAACATTGAATAGCCACTCTAGTCATAACTGTAAAGTGAATTTATTGAGATAGTATACATTATATGGAAAAGTCTAATTAGAAAAGGAAGGAAAGAATAAGCTGGCTTCTTAGAAATGAAGCTTTCAAGATATTTGTTATCCCGTATTATACGTATGAGGTGAATAGTGGCTGCCAGTGTTTTATGCTTATACACAGTGGCTTGTTCATGCTGTGTTGAAGAAGACAGTAACGTAAACGTATTTAGAGCACAGCATATGTTTGTTTCCTTGAGCTTTACAAAAACACGTGTGTTTTGCTCCTGAGCTGCGTGCTGTGATCGTGCATTTCAGAAAAGCTTTTGGAGTCTATTTTGAAGGATGGCGGGCGCTGTGGCTGGTCGGGTAGGTCATGGCCATCCTGAGGTCTGCGTGTTGTCAGTGGGGAGGCAGGAGTGGAGAAGTTACTTCCCTTCTTGTCCCCCTGCCAAAACACGAGGTTAGAGCGGCAAATTGCCTTCCCCGTGAGCCTGAGTGCTGGAAGGTGAGATAAGGCTGTCACATTCCTTTCTGCTGGAAGGTGTAAGTGTCTTGGTAACTTAGATACCTTCCAGCTGCTGGAAAGAGAGCTTGAATTGGGAACACCAGCGCCCTGAACCCGCGTTCCTGCTGGGAGCACTTGCTGCCAGCCAGGAGGCAGACGAACAGTGGACGATGTGATGGCTTACAAGCCAGTCCAGAAGCAGTGCTCCGCCTTCCAGGCCACAGCAGTGTAATAAGAAAGGCTACAGATCCAGTATTTTCACACTGACATTTGTTGTTTTTTTGTTTTTTTTTTTTTTTAATAAAACACAGTGTAATTAAAAAAGATCCTAAATCAAATCAGTTCTATAACAGAGCTCATGGGCTGACTGCAGTTAATGCCCTTAAAATAACCCAGTAATAAATGAAAAAGTCTCCTACTGCCCAAAGACAACCAGTTAACTTCCTTTTATGAAACCGTAGGTCTTTTTATTAGGCTACAAAACCGTTCCCAACAAATGAAAACCAAATGTGTTAAAAAAATGCGAGTGTTTTTTCTTTAAACTCCTACCAAAATAGCGTAAGCCACAAGGCTCTTGAAGCGAAGCTCTGCCTCAGTCTCTCCTCCAGCCTGGCTCGTGCTTTTGAGAGTGAATACAGGGCTCGTCTATTGAGCAAAGCGCTGCCTCGTGCCGTTAGATAGAGGATCTATACGGTAACTGTGCCGGAGAGATTAAGCAGCCATTCAGTATGGAACTATTCAGAGTGGCGAACCCCGAGATATGCAAAGCATTATGCAACTCAGATTGGCGCATGTTGTGTTCTCCAGCCCAAAATAGTTGCCTATTGTGGAGGCAGGCTATTTTAATATTCACATGCAAAAGCTTTCAACATGTACCGAACCTATGCCCTGTCTTGTAACGTTATTCATTTTCGTGCTAAACAGACGTGAGGCCAAAACCAGCCCCGCTGTAAATGAGCGCATCTCCTATTGAGATCAATAAGAATTGCACTTGCTCACACCCGGGCTGAATTTTTGCCTAGAAATTACAAACGGTTCCGCCGTGGATGGAAAATACATTAACCTTCTGTGAACATAAAGCTCAGTGTGTCATCTGTAGGGTTTTGCTTTTCAGCGGTTACTTCCTAACTGGAGAGAGAACAATTACGTTTCAAGTGGGAGATGTTTGAGCGGCAGGTCTTCGCGTACCGCCTGAACATGCTCGTGTTTTGGCCTCAGTGAAAACAATTGATCTCAGAGGTCCTTTCCAACCACGACGATTCTGTAATTAGTGTGTAATGGTCGTGGTCGGGGCATTTAGGTCTTGAATTCTGATAAACTCCTTGTAAAGACTGAAGGCCAGGCTGTTTTGGCCAAGAGAGCAGTAAATGAGACCGCAATAAGACACCTTAGTACACGGAGCAAACCTTAATGAGCAAAATGGCACGGCTTGTTTTATTTCACATATTGGTGAGTCTTGCCTGGTGACTTACTGAGTCTTCTGGATAAATGTTACTTCTTCTGGCTCATATTTCAGTCAAAGGCTAAATCACTGCTTGGATACAGATAGCACCTAATGCCAAGACTCGTTAACGTACGTAGGTTGTCGTATTTCCCTGCAAAATGAAGGGGAATCTGGCCTTTGGGCCACACCAGGTTTAGGAACTGGCACATGTGAAGTCACCAACTTTTCAGTTTCCATCTGTGACGTTGGTGCCTGTGAAATTTTTTGCTGTGTGCTCCATACGGTGAGAGCTCCTGGAGGGTGACCAGCCACGTAGGTGTAGGACATGGAAATTCCAGAGGAAGCCGTCTCACTCGTTATAAACGCTGGGCAAGAGTCACCACAGCATGTGAAAGGTCCACACAAACTTTTGGGGTTTTTTTTGACTCCCCTTACGTTTTATGTGCATTATAAATATATATATATCTCACTTCTCGGCGTTTTGGCTAAGATCGAGTGTGTATCTGATTCTATGTGTAAACAAGCTGTGTGAGGTCCACGGTAAAAGCAAGTTGACACACAGAAGATAATGTACTCTGTCTTAAAAGTGAAAGTAATTAGAGAACACGATGTTGCATTTGAGAAAAAACCCCTGCGATCTTGCAGTTAAATTGTGTAGAACAATGCGGATCCTTAATTTGAAATGTTTTCTGAATATGAAGCGTTTAATTGCGCACTCTCTCAACGGCGTTTCTTCTTGAAGGAGTATAGATTACATATTCCGCCTAGTCTTCTAGGGAATGATGTACGACATTTGGTCAAATGCCTTGTGCTCTCAGGATAAATTATTAAGTACTTAAATGTATTTCATTACACATTATACTCCATCTTTCAGGCAAAAATGTGTTTTGTCAAAATATTGATTTGTATTATCAGGGCACGTTGTATAAAATCCGAGAGTGAATTTCATTTTAGGGAACTGTGCAATTTGTCTAACCATTCCAAGGAAAAGGACATCAAATACATATGAGCAACTGTGTTGGTGAAATGAATTTTAATCATGTTTATCATCCTTCCAGATACACTGTACAATGGGATTTGATAAATTTCACTCCCTAGACCTTAGTCTGATCGCTGATGAGATAGGAATGTTACAACGTCCCAGTGGCATCGAGCTGAATTCCTGCTCTTAATAGGGTGCTGATAATATAGACACTAGTAATTTATCTGTTACTTAAGAAAAATTAAATCTGATTCCATGAAAGGAGGAAAAATCAAATAAATGAATATAGGTGAGAATTAATGTAGACACAGCGTGCAGAATATAATTGGTGTCTAGTGGTTTTAAGGACTAAATGTAAGTATTTGAGGGATCGGTTTTTCTTTCAGTCTTGTGGTTAAAACTTGAGGGTCATGAAACATGGAGTCTCACTTTTTTCTTTCTTTTTTTTTTAATTTTTATTTAACTTTCCTACAGATTTTCTTCGTGACCTTGGAGAAGTTGGATGGGGCTGATTCTATGCTGCTTGTTGATGGGTTCTACAAAGAAAACGAGGACTGAAGTTGCATCCTTCCTGTCCCTCCTGTCTCATGTAAGAAGAGGCTAACTCCTGCCTCCTCGGCGTGCGGCAAAGCTAATTCACCTGGTATTTGCAAAGATTCTAGTATCAAAAACGGTGCTTGAATCTGCTGAGACTTGGCAAGGGCTTTGCTCGGGTTGTGGGTTACCCACCAGAGGGCAACATCACTCTCGCACACGAAAATGATGCATAACGCTGCTCGATCCAAAACTCCCTGAAAGCAAGAGGAATCTTTTCTTTGGCCTTTACAGCTCTGTATAAATGCAGATTTTTACTATATTTCAATATTAGCCTTGAAATGAAATGGCAGTGTGTTATGGCTCCCATGGCACTGCTGGCAGAGAGCCTTCAGAAAAAAAGCTTCAAAACCTTCCAGTGCTGGCCAGAAACACAATAGCAATTTTTATTTTGTTAGCGGTTGATACAGTGCTAATATCCTTAGCAGCTGTGAGTACGCACTGCTTCGAGTGTTGCATGGCTTTGATTAACTTTTATCAGTCTTATCTAATTGTCTGATATGTGACCCAAGGGCATTTGAGGTGCGAGTCACAGGACCTGGAAAAGAAACACGTCTGGTGGATCCTGACCTCGTGGAAGTCAGTGGCAGCATTTTCTTGCATTTTCATGGGGTCAGACCCTGCCTGAGCTTTCCTCTGAAGCTTACGACTGTGAGGGTTCCTTTGGGCACTAATGAGCATTACTGGCCCTGACCAGCCTCTACCCTCTGCCCAGGAGGCCTGTTGCAGCTCAGGGCTTGGCACCTGGGACACGGCAATCCCAGGCACAAATACTGTTTTGGGCGGAGAATGGCTGAAGAGCAGCCCTGAGGAGAAGGGCTTAGGAGTGCTCGTGGATGAGAAGCTCAACGGGAGCTGGCACTGCGTGCTGGCAGCCCAGAAAGCCAACCCCATCCTGGGCTGCATCAGAAGCAGCGTGGCCAGCAGGTCCAGGGAGGTGATTCTACCCTTCTATTCTGCTCTGGTGTGTCCAGCTTTGGAGTCCTCAACACAGGAAGGACATGGACCTGTTGGAACAGGTCCAGCAGAGGGCCATGAAGATGCTCAGAGGGCTGGAGCACCTCTCCTGTGAAGACGGGGTGAGAGAGTTGGGGTTGTTCAGCCTGGAGAAGAGAAGGCTCTGGGGAGACCTTAGAGTCCCTTCCAGTACCTGAAGGGGCTACAAGAGAGATGGGGAGGGACTCTTTGTCAGGGAGTGGAGCGATAGGATGAGGGGTAATGGTTTTAAATTGAAAGAGGGGAGATTTAGAGTAGATATCAAGAAGAAATTCTTTCCTGTGAGGGTGGTGAGACACTGGAACAGGTTGCCCAGAGAAGCGGTGGCTGCCCCATCCCTGGAGGGGTTCAAGGCCAGGCTGGATGGGGCTTGGAGCAACCTGGTCTGGTGGGAGGTGTCCCTGCCCAGGGCAGGGGGGTTGGAACTCGATGATCTTTAAGGTTCCTTCCAACTCTAACCATTCTATGATTCTTTGACTCAGTCCTTGCCTGAGCCATGCTGTGGGCATGTCTGTCTCTGACCTTGCCTTCTGGATGGACTCACGTTGTAGTCCTGTCTGCTGTCCCATCTTTTGTCCTAGTCTGCTGGATGGACCTTGGAACTGGCTGATTGCTTTGCCTTGTTTGAGGCTGTTGATGGGATTCCTTGCTGTGACCACCTGGCTCTGTCCCGTGTTCAGACTCTGCAGGACTGCACTGTCGGTGCGGGCACAGCTGGTGCTGGGTCACCCACGGCTCCTGGCTTGTCTCCACTCGTGGCCCAGCCCTGCTCCTGCTGCTCCCTGATGCTAATTTCCCAGAGACTGAATTTATGCTCTGTGAGAAATCCCCAACGAGAAACTCAGTCAAACCATTTAAAGCACTTGAAGTGTACGGGGCAGCGGGGAGGGTGTTTACAATAAATCTTTGCAGGATCACAGGTGTCTCTGATGCAAAAATGTGCAACCTTGGAAATAGAAATAGCTGTATGCAGCTTAACTGAGCGATAAGGCAGGTCTTGGACCCATAAGGCGGTGGCATTTTAGACATCCAGAACTACTAAAGAAATGGCTAGTCCTCAGCCTTGCAGAGAACAACTGGAAAAGCGAAGAACTCCAGAGATCAAAAGAACAAAAATTGAAAATAGAAATATCCAGACAATCCCATTTACCTTTATTGTGCTTGGAATTTAGGAAATCGGGTGCATTTTAAGCTAACTTCATGATTTGTTGCAGCTTACTTACATCCAGCTGATGCTTGGATGCCTGTGATTAGCCAGACACTGAAGGTGACAGACAGTGGTATTTTTTGTTCACTGTGAAAGAAAAGAGGCAAACTTCAGCCAGTTTTCTGTTGTGCTTTCCTCTCCAAGCATCTTAAACAACAAATGGGGTAACAGCTCTCCCCAGGGTCCTTATCTGTAGGGCAACAATTGCTTCACGTTTTATATTCTTTTTATTTTTCCACATTTTTTTTAAAAAGAAATACAACCTTCAGAATGATTGGGAAAGTCTTTTGGATGTTGTTAATAAGAGATGCAAATACACGCGTAAAAGTTTGGGACTGAGTAGTTGATATTTCCTTTGTGAGCCTCTGGGTCCTGTACCTGATAGGTGTCAAGGAAGGGCTTTGTGAAATTCAGGTGATCCCTGCACCAGCTTTGATTTTTGAGTTGTGGTGGGAGAAGGGTCATTGTTTAGTAGCTGGTTTCAGGGAGAAACGCGTCCAGCCCCAAACAGGAACCGCACCAGTTACCAGGGTCTTCATGCTGAAATGGAGGGGAGGTAAAATGCCCCCAAGTCTTGTCTGTTTGGTGTAAATAATGCTTCTTACAGCTTCGATAGATGCCAGGAGGCAGCAGGTTTTGTGTGGAAGGTGTATGACTCCCAAGTGAAAACAGGGAACTGTTCTCAAACTAAGATTTGGAGAAAATAGTTATAACAGAGTTCTTCTGCTGGGATCTACCAGTCCAGGTGCAGGAGCAGAATTTGCCCTGTGAGGTCAGGGCTGCCCTGGGTGTACTTGCACTATATGACCTACCAGGAGGACACGGGAAGATCTACCCTTCGACCTGACTCTGAATAACGAGCAAGACAGCTAAAAAGAGCTATTCTTTCTCTTCCTCCTACTAGAAACTCTCTAAGGTTGTGCCAATACTTCAGACAGTTCTTTGGTTGTATTTGTTTGGGTAGCTTTGAAAAAGAGTCTTTTTAGCAAGGAAGGTAGTATTTATTGCTACTCTTAGGGTTGGTCTTGTAGATCATCTTTGAGAAAGGCAGGTCTGTGGTGTAGGTAAAGAGAAGAGTCACCGTGCCAGGAGCACTCCTGGTGTAACCGCTGTGGCACGTGGAGCAAAGCCAGCAAAAGCCTGGGGTTGGGGAAGGGAGTGGGATGTCACGGAAACAAAAGAGCTGCATTTTAGGAAGAAAACCAACTTGACAGATCAGAATTTACCTGATGAATGAAACAGGAATGCTTCTTCCTTGAAGCACACGTGCTGTGGCTCCTTCTGCTTTTTTTTTCCTCTTGCTGCCTTCCTCCCCAGTTCTGGTAGCAGCTGAGATATGGTCAGAGAGGACATCTGGGACACTGCCTTTCATTGCCGTTTCTTCTCTCTTCCCCATTGCCTGTTAATCCTGTTCTCAGGCAGCATTAACACAAAAAAATGGTGATTCTGGAATGACTTGACAGAGGCCGCACTGTCTGGTTTACCAATATTGCCGAGGTGGCCGGGACTAATGTGATTGCGTTGATTTGTAAGTTGTACCAACACTTCCAGTTGATGGCAGAAATCAGTAGGTTTTACTCCTTTGCTTATCGGATTCACACGTTTCCTATTATAAACTTCTGCATACGTAGATCGCCAAGTACCACGCATGAAACAACTTATTTAAGTCACCTGTCTCAGACCTCATGGAGTAAAAGTCCATCAAGCCCAGACTGAAAGCCCCTGATTTAAAACAAAAGTGCCTTCAGAGTAAGGTCTCTAACCCTTGCAGAGTGCATTAATTCGTGGAAACGTTGTTTTTTTTTTTTTAAAAGGGACTGTTTCACAGGAAGGTAAGTATATTTTTCCAGTAGATTTAATTGTCGAGATGTTTTTAGAGAAAATGAGCCCTTGCCACTACTAATGAATAAGGCAGCTGAAAGTCCTCTATGCCCACGATCTAAATTAATGCTCAGCTGCTTGAAGGGTTACGGCAGTGATAGTGAGCAAAGCATTTCTGAAAATTGTAGGAGGTTTAGAGAGTGAATTGTTTGGGCCTGCCTGGCTGTGGAGAAGTTGTAAATGCATCAGCGGTGAACAAAAAGAAATTATTTGTAATCAGGAGGCCTGTCTTCTGCTTCTGAAGGTGTTGCTGCCAAAAAAACACACGGTATGGATGCCACGTGCTACTAAGGCTCTCCATCAATATTTTGTAGGCTTTATGTCTGTAAAATATCTAAGAGAAGTTTTCTAGTGGTGATATCCTGAGCACAAATCAGCACCACACCCAGCCATAAGATTGCAGGTAGTCCACAAGCTTTAACTCTCTGGAGTTAAAACTGGTCAGGAAAACTTTTCAGCAACTTAATGCTGTCAGTTAAAGTCAGTGTTTATCAACTGCATCATATCTTCTTGGTATTTCTATCGTATGCATGAAGTCCGTTATCGAGGGCTGTTGTGCTCAACTATCGCAGCAGCCAAAGTCCATCTGGCATAACACATGGATTTCCTTTAATCAATTCTGTTTGAAGGAGAGCACTAGCTCCTTCCTCAGTATGTTTTTACAAACCACATAATTTCATTTTCCCGTTAGGAGATTGTTTCCAGCAAGTGTTGATAGTATCAGTAAAGCTGTAGTTCTGCTCATAAATGAACAAATCTTTCTTGTTTCTCTTTTTTTCTTTCTTTTTTTTTTTTTTTCCCTTCTTTTTTTTTGGTAATTTACTGTAGAGGCCAGCATCATGCAGATGTAGGCAGTGAAATTATTTTATACTCTTTTCATGTTTTGACTAATATGGCTCAAAATCATGATTCTGGGGCCTGTTCTTTTCTGTTACTTTCGCCTTTTGTTTAGCTGAATGGGTCAGTCTGTCCAGACAAAGTATGATATTCTTCCTGTTTCACAAAATCCGTGACCCTACAGCTCCGTTCTAGTTTGTAGCTGACTCTTCAGGTATGTCTGCCTTCTGTTGTCTTCTGCTTGCGGTACTGAAACGGTTTCCAAGAAGATCAGATAAATCTTGCTCTCCCTTAGCGTTTGTCCAACTCTCCTAACGTTGTCTATTGTCTGGAGCGCGTAGACATTTCACCTAAGAGGAAAGTTCCAGAATGTTAATACACATTGTCAGAGACATTGTTCCAGTACTCAAAAATAGACTCTGATATGCCATTCAAGACCGCTATAGCGTAAAGCTTGGGGCAGAGACAAAGAGAGATCCTCATCTAAGGCACTGGGAGGAAAAGAAAGAAAGAAAAAGAAAGAAAAAACAAACTCAGGGAAAAAAAAATTGGAAGATCCTGAGGCAGCTTGAATAATATTTGAGATGGAGATGATAGATTTTATCAGTGTGGTAAAATAAGCGAGTGTTAAAATTAATCTGTGGAGGAGCAATTTATTTATTATAACACTGATTAGGCTTTTAATGCGTTTTGAATAAATATATTTGATTTTTTTTCAAATAGTCTAGAAAGATTCAAAAATGTGGATGCAAAACATCCACGGAGTTGGGCAATATTTCCAACAGGGTGCCAGTTCTATTAATTATGAGGCTGTGAGTGACGTTTTGCATCTAACATACTTCCGCAGTTTCTGTAGTCGAATATGTACATCATTTATAACATGCGAATGCAGTTTATAGCTTATTGCTATGTTTGCTTGTCAGTCTTTAATTCTACCTTACATTAAAGCCATTTCAAGCAATTGGAAACACCAAAGTTTTCCCTGATATGAGGAACAGTTTTTGCAGGCATTAGATGTTTCTGAATCAAAGACTGGCGTTTCTCAAATAAGTGTTGTGTCATTGGGCCAAACGCTTGGATCTTAAGAACCCTAGATTTTGGGTGTGTTTGCAGCTGAGATTCTGTTCTGCAGATATGGTTTGAAGGATTATTTGTACCTTTTCAGGATATTTCCCATTTGCTGCAGAAAACTCCTGTAACCATAAACCCTGTTTAAAAACGATGTGTCAGCGAAAATACCTAATTCAATCAATTTACTCAAACGACTTGACCTTCACCAAAGTATAGTTCTTCTAATTCTATTTATTTTTATTTATTATTGAAATAAGAACTTATTATTTTCTGTTTATTTATTATTGAATAAATAAATTGTATCTATTTACTATTGAATTTTATTTATTTACTTTATTTCTCTGTAGGATTCCTATCATACTCCCTGCTTAAGCGTGTCCTGCCGTTTCATACCTGATGGGAAGGTAAGACCTAACGTAGAGTTAAACTTGCAAAGCTCTTCTCCTCCCCAGTGAGTGTCTTTCCAGACACTTCACACTTCATAGCCATTAAGAAATGCAGCTTTTCAACAGCAGAATGGGTAAAAGGCCCATAAATGTGAAATGTGTGTCTCAATGCTGAATGGGCTCCTTGCCTTGCTCCTTGCCAGGTGATTCATGCTCGGGGAAACAGGATGAAGTGAGGTCTTTACTCAGCTCTGCTGGAGAGGTTCATACAGATCAGACCAACACTTCTCAAAATCCTCAGACCTCTTGAAAAAGTGTGCCTCTCATCCTTCCTTCCCCCTTACCTGGCTAACATTTTGCCTCTGACACCCATGCCCTCCTCAGGGAGTCTGCCCAGCAGAAAGCAGGGTGTGGGCAGAAGATGAGAGCTTTGTAGGAGAGAAGACTGAGGGGGGATCTGATCAATGCCTCTAAATACTTAAAGGGTGGGTGTCAGGAGGATGGGGCTCGTCTTTTTTCAGTGGTGCCCAGTGACAAGACAAGAGGAAATGGGCACAAAGTGGAACATAAGAAGTTCCACCTAGCCATGAGGAGGAACTTCTTTCCTGTGAGGGTGGCAGAGCCCTGGAAGAGGCTGCCAGGAGGTGATGGAGTCTCCTTCTCTGGAGACATTCCAAACCCACCTGGACACGTTCCCGTGCAACCTGCTCTGGGTGGCCCTGCTTTGGCAGGGGGTTGGACTAGATGATCTCCAGAGGTCCCTTCCAACCCCATATCATTCTGTGATTCTGCGTTCCCTTTGGCTGTCGTGCGGGTATTACGATCGAGCCCTCCTGTGCTGCCTTTACGCCTGCTCAGCTTGTTGTGAAATCTGCGCAGAGTAAACAAGAAACGATCACAACTTTTGTCATCTTGAGAGTGACTGGGGTTTAACCTTGAGCATGTAAAGCAGAATAGGACTTCCAGCAAGGTGAGACGAGGAAACAGAAAGGAGACCCGGCAGGACGTGAGGGCTGGGCTTAACTCCTCAGCCTTGTGGTGAAGCAGGGACTGATGTGCAGGCAGGGCCCGAGGATGTACACAGATAGGGGTGTATCCCCCTGCCTTACCCAGTGAAAGGCTGTTTTGTTCTCCAGGACGTCTCATGATGGATTTCTTCCCCAGCGGCAGAGATCAGCTCAGAGTTATGCAAAGCTGGGGGGAAAATAATGCAGCAGGGTTGGAGGCACAGCCGGAGCCCCAACACGTCTGTGCGCACAACTTCAGGCCTCTCCGAAGGACAGGAGCCCTGCTTAGAAAAAAAAAAATCTCTCTTTTAAAAGTGCCCCTAGAGAGGTAGTCGTTGCTTGTATTTGCTGCTGGAGCACCCCTGTGTTTTGCATTAGGAGGACATTTACAAGGACTAAAAGGCAAGACGTACAGGAAAAAATTGACACCTAAGAAAAGAATAAGTATTGCATTTTGAAGCTTGCAGAGGAACAAGTGTTAGATAAATGCATATGACAAACAGACCCTGTTTGATCTCTCTAAGGAGATTTGACAAGTCAGACACACAGGAGCCATAAATTACCTGTAATGGCAAAAATTACATCAGTTATAACCTTTTAAGCAGTTGTGCCTCATACAGCATCAATTCAGAGATAGTAATCTAAGGAGAACCAGTCTCTCTATACACGTTTTCCTTGTAATATACAGCTACAAGAGTAAGCTGTGTATGATTTTCATAAGATGTGATAAAAATCTAACGGTTCTAGGCTGCATACTGTAAACCTGTGCAGATAACTGGCTCAGACTCTAGCTGATAAACATACTGGGCCAGGAAAACCATTTTTTACTTTAAAAAAGAAATGGAAGTATGATTGAGATGTCATGGTGTGGGGGTACTGCATGGGGAAGATTCCCATAATCAGTCATCAGCCTGTTTCAAAGACAAGCTGAGGAGCTGGAGCGGGGTGGGGGCCGCCCAACGCTGCAGAGCGGGCTGTGTTTTCTGCACCCATGAGACCTCTGGTGCCTTCTTTAGAGGGAGATTTCCACGGGGGAGTTGCCTTTCCTTTGGCACCTGGCTTGCAAGTTGTTAACAAAGGTGGGAGTCCTGGTGGGCAACAGGATGACCATGAGCCAGCAATGTGCCCTTGTGGCCAAGAAGGCCAATGGCATCCTGGGGTGCACCAGGAGGAGTGTGGCCAGCAGATCGAGGGAGGTCATCCTGCCCCTCTGCTCTGCCCTGGGGAGGCCCCATCTGGAGCACTGTGTCCAGTTCTGCGCTCCCCAGTTCAAGAAGGACAGGGAACTGCTGGAGAGGGTACAGCAGAGGACCACAAAGATGGTGAGGGGCCTGGAGCATCTCTCTTAGGAGGAAAGGCTGAGGGACTTGGGTCTTTTTAATTTGGAGAAGAGAATACTGGGGGGGGATGTGATCAATGCTTATAAATACTTAAAGGGTGGGTGTCAAGAGGATGGGGCCAGTCTTTTTTCAGTGGTGCCCAGTGACAGGACAAGAGGTGAGGGACAAAAGCTTGAACGTAAGAATTTCCACCTAAACATGAAGAACTTCTTTCCTGTGAGGGTGGCAGAGCCCTGGAAGAGGCTGCCCAGAGAGGTGGTGGAGTCTCCTCCTCTGGAGACATTTCAAACCCACCTGGAGATGTTCCTGTGCAACCTGCTCTGGGTGGCCCTGCTTTGGGAGGGGGGTTGGACAAGATGATCTTCAGAGGTCCCTTCCAAGCCCGTATCATTCTTGAAATTCTGTGGGGTGGGAGGGCAGGAAAACAGTCCAACAGATGCTGCAGTTCACACCTGGACTCCATGCTGACTGCTGGCACCTGGGGAGCTGGCTGGTGCAGAGCAGAGCCGTGTATGACATCCATGCCAGCAGGTCTTACAGCAATGATCTCTGCCAGGGCCTTGTTTCTCTTCTTCCCCTCATGCCACAACTTGATTTGCCCTGGAGCCCAGGAAAAGCATGTAGGAAAAACTATTTCCACCCTCCTCCATGTGGCCTTGCTTGTGCTCAAGCAGCTGCTCTTGGAGATAGAGGAAAGACTTCTAGGCCTGGCTTCACTTTTAAGCAGTCTGTGTGCACATCTCCTGCTTGCTCGGCTGGAACTTAGTGGGTCGCCAGGGACAGGAAGCGATTTCGCGGTCAGAGGGATGGAGATGAGCTGATTTCGGTGCCGGCACAGGGCAGCCATGCAGTCCCAGCAGAGAGGGCTGCTGGTGTCCTTGTGGCTGAGGGCATCTCCTTTTAGCCCCATCGTCATTTTAATTCACTTTTGATTGCTGCCTGTAACTTCAGTCCTAAAGGGCCAAAATTTTTGCACTTCTGCTTTCCCAGAAACTCCCCCGATGAGTTGAATCACACTGAGGAAAGCTGCCACATGTTGGTTTTTTTCACACACACCCCCTCCAAAAACCCCTGTTTATATGGTAAAAAAATCTCTGTTTGTACTGCTTTTTTGGATAGGAAAGGAGGGAAATGTAACGCTGATTCTAAGAAATGTAATTTCTCTCTCCACGCTGCTTTTCTGTCAGCGCCCTCCTTGCATCTGCCAGAAGCCAGCCTGGGTGCCGGCAGGCCGCAGGCTGCCTATGGTGGGAGAGGCCTGCCCTGGCCCCAGGCCACTGGCCACCCCTCCGCTCCACAGGCCTTATTGCTAATGGCCTGATCACACCACCAAGAAGGTGCTGGCCATTGTGTTGGCTCTTAAGCGCGGCCCTAGGTCGGGCCTAGCAGCTGGTGAGGGGCTGTCGGGGTCGCTGTGAGGCCAGGTCAGGCTGGGCCGGGCCAGGCCGCCCTCAGCACCAGGCCGGTGGAGCCCCTCAGCCTCGGGCAGGTGGCCTGGGGGAGAGGGCGGACTAGAAGGGGCAGAGGCTGCCTGGTGGTGAGGGAAAAAGTGTGAGGAACAGCCCCGCCAGGCCCGAGGGGAGAGCAGGAGGAGGGGGAGAAGGGGGCTCCGGCCTTGGCTCCGGCCCTCTGGCTCCCCCCAACAGAAGTTCCCTGTGGAGCCCCCGCTGGAGCAGGTGGATTCTCCTGAGGGAGCTAAGGGCTTCGGCCATGTCCTGTCCACCCGCCCCCAGCAGAGATTCCCTGTGGACCCCCTGCCGGAGCAGGAGAACAGCCTGAGAGGGCAGGGGCGGCAGAAAGGAGCTGGTATGGACTGACCGCAGCCCCCCCTTCCCCATCCCCCTGCACCCCTCAGGGACTGGGGGTCAGGACGAGTCAGGAGTGAAGGTGAGCCTGAGAAAAAAAGGAGGGTGTGGGAGATAGGTGGTGGTTTGATTTCTGTCTCGCCATCCAAATCTGTTTTAACTGGCAATAAATGATATTAATTTTCCTCAAATCCTGTCCTGTTGAGGATGGGGAGTGAGGGAGCGGCTGGGTGGGCGCCTGGCAGCCGGGCAAGGTCAACCCACCACAGGTCCCAGCAAGGGAATGAAGCCCCAGCCGTGGTGTCTCTCAGATGGCTGATACCTGAGCCTGGTAAATTGGTTATCAGGGTTAGGATGTGTTGCTGTAGCTGCTGCACGGGGCTGGCCAGGTCTGCCTTTGGGAAGGGGATACTGCAGCAGTCTTTCCTCTTAGGGCATTGCTTTGAGGACAGGATTGAGGTGCTCTTGGGGATCCTGGTGAGCAAACAGCTGCCTGTTCTATAATTTAGGTGAACAAATGGGAGTTTTCTGTCTGTGGGTCACTTCGCCCAATGTCTTTCACGGGCACCAGGTCACTTCAAATAGCAGCGCTCTCTCCATCTTCCTTTCTGCCTGGAATGCTTGTATGATACCATGTGAGCAAAATATTTGGTAAGGAAACTTTGGGAGGAGTGCTGGCAGGTCAGCCACCCTCCTGCACTGGCTGTCTTGTGGACAGGCACTGGCGACCTCTGCCCTGCTGCCAATGCTGGTTGCTCCCGAGCCAACACAGAATCATAGAATCATAGAATGGTTTGGATTGGAAGGGACCTCAAAGATCATCTAGTTTCAACCCCCCTGCCATGGGCAGGGACACCTCCCACTAGACCAGGTTGCCCAAAGCCCTATCCAGCCTGGCCTTGAAAAGTGTGTGCTTCATCCAAAGGGTACCTGGCAGCATCCTGGCTGTCTGCTGTAAATAACCAGACCCAGCTGCAACAAACCTGGAGGGACAGGGTTTTAATTCTATCCCATGGTCTGGCAGCTTTTTTTGCAAAGGAGAGTTTTGTCCAGTAATTCTTAGGAGGGTACAACAACTTGGGTTTGTAACATATGGCCAATGCTAAAAAGGGAGAGGGGAGAAATAAGGCAGGAATCAAAAGTGCAGGTAGTTTCATACGCTGAATTAGACCATTTGAAAACTTAATTAAATTTTACCTGCATTTTAGGCTGAGGTCAGTCAGGGATTGAGGAGAAGAGAAAAACACTTGAGTATTAAAGGTGTGGTTGTATATTTAATCTAGACAACGCTGCACATAGAAAGCTCAGTCACATCCACTTGTGACCTTAGCTAATTGTTGATTAGGAGAGTAGGTAAAATGATTTGCTTCATTGCAGCTGAGAAAGGAGGTGGCCTGTACAATGGAGGTTAATGTCTCTCTGTCACCGTGAAAGGTATGACCTCATACTGAACACGGTGAATTTGATTCTCTCCTATACAGACAGGTGTAAAGGAGTATGACAGAGGGCCAGTAGCTTCTAAGAGAAAGCTCACTCAAACTATCACTTACTTGAAGCATTATTACTATCCCCAGCTGCCCTAAGGTGACTGCTTTGAAAACAGAAAGGGCTCCAGGAACCCTATGAAGAAGGAGATGTGTCAGCTGTAAAACTAGCTGGCTGACAAAATTTTGTGCACCTGTAAGGATGGGCCATTAACCACATGCTAATCTTTGAAACACTATTGGGGCTTTTTTCTTTTTTTTTTCATCTGTTGTACTGAAAGGGTGGTAGCTGTCCCCGTAGCTCAGGGTCTTCTGAACTGGTGGGCAGAAGCAGATATATTTCTGCCTTCGCCCCTCGTTAGTCCAAATTCTTCTTCTGGTACAAAGGAAATCAAGAAGAGGGGAATCTTAGGTCACTTTCTGTGGATAAATACAGCTGAACAGCATGAAGGTGATGAGGACTCAGCTTTCTGTGAAGGTTCAAACATTTCTTCTGATTTGAAGGCCCATTTTTGTTCTTTAGCATTTTATTTGGCTGTGATCAGGCCATTAAATAGATGTGAACAGATGTCTTCAGCATGCAACAAAATGCACGAGGATACCATACCTTTAGCTAGTTTTCTTAAAGAAACGTATCATATCCAAAGCTTGTCCCTTCACAGAAATTTTTAGGGTCTCAGAGCAGCTTCTTCTGGACCTGGAAGAGCAGGAGATATCTCAAAAGCTCTGACAAATTTCCTGAAAGAAGCCTGGAGACAGGGGAGACCTCCCAAATGAGAGCAAATGCTGAGGGAAGGATGGGAGCTCAGCTGCTACATATTGTGGTCGGTAACTGCCTGGCCACCCCACGCAGGTGTCCTGCATGGCTAATTGGAGTGCCGTGAGGTGCAGGCCAGCCCAGTTGTATCCTCCCTCTTCCCAACAGTGGTATGGTGAGATCAGGTGAGTGGAGTCTGGGAGAAGACACGAGAAGCAAAGCTTTGTTGCTTCTGCTTCTGTAAAAGGACTTAAATTTCTCCCGGTGCTTTAGAAAATGGCTATTTATTTTTATTTTTTGCAGCATACATTTCACTGCAGTTTGCAGATGACAAGGGTCAGGGTTCTGTTACGTTCTGTGTGTCTGCCCTTAATTATTTTCTTTTGAACTCACCGTGACTTGCAGTAGAAGCCTCTCTATTTGCTGATATAAATGGATGCAACAGTTCATCTTTAGCGTAAATATCACTTATTTTATTAGCAATAATAAAGGCATCAAATCTTTTGCTGGGATTTTTTTTTTTTTTGAGTTATCAGAAAACTGAACTCTTGCTACCCCAGAAATTTGAGCCTAGGGAGTTCAGTGGTTAGTATATGACTACTCTAGGGGAACAAAAGGTACCTTTCCAATTAAAGTTAATAGAGGGATAACTTCAGACACACAAAAGGAAAAAAAGACACCTATAAGTCATGGTGAGTTCAAAAGGAAAGAATTAAGGTAGGCACACAAAGCATCATGGGAAGTGCTATTCAAGCTACCATGTCAAAAAGGCTGATTAACAGCAGTTCCAAGTCTACCTGATCACCAGGGAGTCTTACTGATAAAAATTATTTCCCCTCCAGAGAGAAGAATCTCCCTGAACTGAACAAATGTGTCACTTTTGAATAAGGATTCATGAAAAGGCAGAAAAGGAGAAGAAAAAAGAATAAAGGTATGCATTCACCCAAAGATCTGAAATTTTTAACTTGTGACTGTTTATGGGTCTTTAAGTTCTGAATGAAACTGCAAGTCATACGTCAGTGAGCGGGATTCAGATCATTAGCTTTGCATTTCTTTTTTCTTTAAAAGTGGCTGTTTGCAGATAAAATTCAATGGTATTAGTTGTAATTGCAATCAGGGAAATCTAATGGCTTTGTTTGATGTGTTGCTTAGACCTTCCAGGCTGTGAGGCTTTTCGGCAGAGTCCTTTAAAGATACTGATTAAATTCTGGAGCTTGTGTGTGAAATTCAGTGGTTTGTACTGTGTGTAGAAGTCAGACTAGATGAGTGTAATGATAAATTCTAGACATAAAATCAAATTATTTCACGTCACTGATGAGTTTGATCCCCTCTGTCCCCCCGCTCTTTTATTTCTGTGGTTGTTTTCAATGCTTTGAACTGTACAGGAGAAGAGAGACATGAAAGAAAATGCTATTGGAATGTCTTTTTGTGAGCGTGATGTTATACATATGCCAGGTTTTCTTTCATTGGACCTTTTATAACTCTCATGTACATTTACATGATATTTTGGAGAAATTTCTCTTTGAATTGCCTTTTTATCTTTGAGTAGCTCAGTTGTCTTCATTCCTGTGGTTTGTTCCTCCATGTGTGGTGGGTTAGAGAATAAGGATTACCACACCTGGGGCCAGTTCAGTGTGAAAATGTAGGTGCTTGAGATAAGGTTGGGCAGGGTGCCGTTTGGAAGAATTACAGTGGACTGTGTGTTTGAGCTGCTTTCTCTGGGCTACTGCAGTGGATATGCTTTAGATGAGTCCAGTGCTTTGACACCAACTGGTGAAATTTAGGAAAAGTTTTGCAGTGAACCTTGTAGGCAAGAAGTAGGAGATGAGCAGGTCCAGGCTGTGCTATTTGGTCAAAAGTGGGGTGGCTTCTTGAATTTCGGCCAAGTTGTGAGGAGCTTCACTCGATACCAGAAAGAAATTCATGCTGTTTGCCTACAAAATGGAGATAGAAGGGGATGTTGAGTAGCCAACTACTAAGTGAGCAATATTCTGTCTTGTAAGGGGAAATGAAGGTTTTTGCCTAAATTGTTAAAAAGTATGTCTGAGGTAAAATATTGCCTTCTGAGAAATCGTTGGGAGTTTTCCCTCTTGTTTGTTTGGCTCATTATTTTCAAAACCAGTGGGTAGTGAGTTTCACATTTATATTTGTGATGTTTTGTGAAACTGTTCGTGTTCTTCTGTTTGTTTTTTCTTGATGAGTTGTTGCTTATGTTCTCATAGTTGTTTTTACTTGAAGTTTCTAATGTTACGTGTTGCAATTACTAGAATTTAAATGTTGGAGTGGGCTTTTGTTAGCTCATTTCCTGACTGCTGTTTTTAATACCTTGGGGAGCTGCAGAGTGTGAACTTTTTCACTCAGTCTTTTAGCATCTCATCGTTTATTCATATTGACATTATAAAAATGCAGAAAGTTATGAAAAGAGCAGTCTAAATGTAGTACAAATTTCTCCTAGAAAGTGTGTATAGAAATATGTGCACCTGTACAAAAGATTAAATAACATTTACATTTATACATTATATTGTATAGAATATTTCATTAAACCTAGGAAAAATTCTATGTAGAATTAAAATATATAAATCTTAAAACAGATCCATATTGCCCTCTATTATCTGAAATCTATATTCATTTCATCTATATGTGCTCTCGCTATTGTCCCATCCAAATGTGTGAGTTTAACATTAGTAACAGAAAAGGAAGTTTATTGTAATTTTCTTTATTTGACTGTAGAAAACTACCACCCAGAAAGCAATTTGTATGTGTTTAATTTAAGTGTTAGGTTCCTAATTATTAGGCAGGTTCCCCAAAAGGCTAGAAGAAGCGATGTTGTTTCTGTTCTGTATCTGTTTGTTTCCACTCTTGGTGTTAGTATTTCTTTGTGTTAATATTTCTTTGACTGGGAATGGGTTGTTCTTTGGGGGGATGAGGGAACCATCTCTTTGCAGCCAGTCACCGTAAGAAGCTCCACCACGGTAAGAGCTTGGATGCATCTCTGAGCTCTCCAGTGCTCAGCGGGAAAACTGGGGCCCCATAGCAGTCCAGGGACTCCTGGGTTATTTGTCTGCTATTTATTTCAGAAAGCCTCGTAGGGTTCTAGCGCTGTCGGCTTTCGTGCAGAAGACTCTCTGCCATTGTTTTAGTACGCAGTTTTAAAACATGAATGTATTTTGGGAATTCTGCTCGAAAGAAAATGACGAGCATATTAAGTAAATCAGAGATTTTTGGTAGGCAAGCTGACAGCACACTTCAAATATAGCTGATTGGTGGTAAACTTAACGTCGGTAATATGTTAATAATATGGTTGACATCCATTTTATAAGGTATTGTGTGGTGGGTATAGTTTCTGCTGAATGAAGAGTCTCTTTGCTACCACAGGAAGAGGTCAGGAGAAGGTAGGTTAGCTGTGAAGAAAAATAAATTGCTTTTGGTTGAGGTGAGAAGAAATTATATCATTACTTGCGTTAACGTGTCATTGGTTTCCTCTCCCTCTCCACCTGGAAATTTCTGTACCCA
The DNA here is from genome assembly GCA_013399435.1 of Arenaria interpres. Lineage (NCBI taxonomy): Eukaryota > Metazoa > Chordata > Aves > Charadriiformes > Scolopacidae > Arenaria > Arenaria interpres. The sequence goes on along the minus strand of VXAK01018319.1, from coordinate 57,784 downwards.
AAAGATTCTCAAGTCCTTAACAGATTTAATTTCTATATTTTTCTCTTGGACCTTAAAATTAAAGATACTGTTTAACCTTCCATATGTTGCTTTAACAACATGAATCTGCTCCCACCTTGGTGAGGAGATCTACTCTCCTTAGACCTTCTTGGATTCAGTTGTCTTTTCATCCCAACATATTTCATTACAAATGTGGTTTTGGTAGAAAAAAATTATTTTCTTTGTTTTTCATTTTGATAATGTCATACCTTTCTTTCAGGTTCCTGTATTGTATCAGTGTTTAGTTCAAACTCTCCCTTCTCATTTAAAATCCGCGTATCTTTGCTCCTCCCCGCTTTGCTTATTTACTTCACTTTCTTTGATCTTTTTTGTGTTCGATCAGGTGATCGATTTAATTTGTTGTTTTGTTATCCTCTTGCACAAGCTTGGCTGTGCGGTCCTTCATCCTGCCTGTTATGGAGTAACCTTCTTGAACACGTAAGCAGCTCCGTCCTCTGTCCCACCGCAGCCTGTCTTGCTCCATTCACCTCCACTGCACTGCCCTAGGGGAAAACTGCTGTCGGTTCCCCATTAAAGCAGTGATCTAATTAATGGTGGTTGTAGCTCTCTGTCTTCTCCCAGCTTCAGTTTACTCATCTGGCCGCCTTATAGATTTGAAAAGTAGCTAGGGCAGGTCATACCGGGTGCGTAGAATAAGTTTTAAATTTTTTTTTAATTATTTGTTTATTATATGCTGGGCAGTTCACCCTGGGGAACTGCTTCTGCATAATTCTTTAATCAAAGACACAAGGCTGGCACTCAGCAGCAGTGTAAAGGGGGTTTGGGATAGTGTACAGAAAAAACTGGATGATGTTGAGGACTACAGTCTCATGAGTGCAGAAGATAACGTTGTGCATTTGGGGGCTCCCACTGAAACGTGCTGCTCTAAGCTGGGAGGTCATCAGCTGAAAATGCCCAAGAAACACACGGGGGTTTCTCAGTCACAAGCTGAGAGTAAGCTGCGAAGATACAAAAAAGGTAAATGCAATCCTAGGGTGTCTCAGGAAAGGTAATTCCAGATAAGGAAGAATTACTGCCTGCATCCAAGGGTCGTTAATGAGACCTAGTTTAAGATACCACAAGGTTTTGGCTAGCAGTGTTCGAGAAAGATGACCTGAAACTGAAGCTTGCATAGGCGAGGCTATAGGGATGATCAGGGGAATGGAGAATTTTTTTCTTACAAACAGAGGCTAGAGAAGGTTGGCATGTTTAACTTAGCAAGGCAAAACCTGAGAGAGTACACAATTTTTTGTCTTTAAATACATCATGCAGAAAATAACTTTTTAAGCTGAAGCTGGCAGAGGAAGAGAGGGGTACAAACTGGCTAGGAGTACGTTTCAGTTGGCGGTTCAGAAACAAGTTCTTAACTGTTAGAGCATCCAAGCTCTGAACAGACACTCCATGGGAGCCGTCAGGGCACAAAATATAACAGAAGTGAAGATGAAGTTTAGTAAATTTATAAAAGGGATTAACTGTAGCAAGGCTACTCCTGAGAGCCAGGGGTTAGACTCCCTGAGCCAGGTGATCATCCTAATGATGGCCATTAGGGCATACAGAGTTCTCTTTCTTGTTTTTTTTAAATTCCTTTTTTTAAAATTTTTTTTAAATTTTATTTTTATTTTGTTATTTATTTTGTAGAGAAGCCATTTGAGTCATTGTTTTGAATAAATGGGCTGCTTGCAGACAGCAGGATGTGCTTGTAACTGTGGTTACCTTCCAGAAGAAAACAAAAGTTTCCATCCTTATCTTGATGTGGGGTTTGGAGCAGATGCTTTTTAAATCCCGTTAGCTCAGCTCAGCAAACCGAACTTGACTGAAAGTCTGCTTTTCTAAAACTGAGCCATAGGTGTTGAAATGTTTCTACTGAAACAATCTGTGCAAGCTAATTCAGTCAGTTGAACTGGTTTGGTTAAATAAAGCAGTTTTATGTTACTGACACACGTTTCCAGCCCTTTGAATATCATCCACCATCTGATAGGAGCTAAATAAAAACTACTGAAAAAATTTACGTTGGACAACAAACTGTATTTCAAAAAAAACCCAAAATGAAACCTCTAATGATTTATGGATTCGTCTAAAACAAACTGCTGGATTTATCTATATAAGGCTCTAACTCCTCTTTAAAATAAAGGATTAATAGTGTTGACTTCACTGTTGGACAAATCTCTTGCGAGTGAAAGGAGTTTGGGATGCAAGACAATTTCCAGTTACTTCTATCAGAGGACCTAATGAAAGAAGAAAACCATAATAAGAATCGTAAAAATATTCTCCTCCCATGTGCTCTGAAAGGACGAGTTTGGCATTTGATGGGATGCCAGCGTGCTGCAAGTGTTGACTGCTGTTCTTTAAAGCCTTATAAAGAAACAAAACTAACAAAAGACACTACAGACAATATTGCAGCAACGAGTGTTTCTTGGATGTCAAACACCCTCCAACCCACAGCACTTTGATCTTGGGAGCAAACCATAAAGAACAAATAGAGTAATTTTTCTTACATGCTAACATTTAACAGTGAGGTTGATGAACTTCTGGAAAACTAGCATAATGGGCATGCCTTTTCCATTTGTTAAAGTGTTTTGACAAGGGCATATTTCATTTAAAGAGGCTGTCTTCTATTCCTTTCCTTTTTGGTCTCTGAAAAAATAAAAGAGGAACCGATACAGAACTTCACAGCACAGATCAGCTCACCTTCCATGAGCCAAGTGGAAAAAAATATTACTTCAATGCTCTTTTTTTGGGGGGGTGGGTATGAGGGCAGGGGGAAATAAGAGAAAAGAGCGTGTAGACAATATAGCTGGGTATTTGTGAGTTTTGGCTCAGTCAGCCTTTTCATTGAAAGCCTCTGTTTCCATTAAACTTGCCAAAGAAAATGTATGAAATGTATTAATACACAGTGTACACATTAGGGGTGGGAGCAGTGACTTAGAGGCTATCAGAACCCCTCTGGTGCTTTCTCTTGTAACTAGACAGGAGTGTATTAGCGGGCTCTGCCGTGCTCGGTTGGTATTTCCCATCCGCAAAAGAGGTGCTGCTTTTACATTTTTGTATCTCTGTCCTTTCACGTTGCCAAAGTGGTGGAGGTTCCCTCCTGCTTTGCTGGTCCAACGCTCGCGACAGGGTGTTATACTCCCCCAAACCCTGCTCTTCCAGGATCCCCTTTTCTCAATTTGCACTCTTAGGGGATTGGTCTTTTCTGTTCACGTATAAACTTTTGGTACGTTAAAGCTTGGGCTCTATTCACAGATTCTTCTGAGATTCATTTCGCCAGCGTGTCTCCATCTTCCTAGATGCTAAATAGTTTTAATTTTTTTTCAGAGATAGCTTAATTAATAGAATTTTAACTAGAGTAAAAGAATCTTGGAGTCATGAGTTAAAATTCTGATTAGATCTAGCCCAAACGTTTCACTGTGCGGAGATGCTGATTTATATGATTCCTGGTGGAAAACCTTAGCATGTTCAGGGCTTGTCTGCTCTGTCTGAATGGATGCTAGCAAACTCTGGGCATCAAAGTCTGGGTTTCTTCCACCAGTCTCATTCTTTCCTGCTATTTACAGTGTAGTATCTGTGTTTCAGCAGTGCTGCGGGAGACCCTATCTGTCTAGATAGACCCTATCTATTGCCTGAAAGACTTCATCCTCTCCTTGCGCAAGCAAATTGATCCACCAGTTTCTGCTCTTCATGGTTTTCCTTTTCAGAAAAGGCAGTGGTGACCAGAACCGTTGCTGAGGTGTGACTGTATCCTCTGCCTTTTCCAGGGCAGAAATCACCCTCTCACTGGCAGAAACGCCGGTGGATCCTTGCATCTGATTTCAAGTCCTTATTCAGCTATGCTCCACAACACGCTAAAAATGAAGCTCAGGATGCCTAGTAGATGTTTCTCGGATTGTGTCCTGACCAATTGCAGAAGGACTGGTGTTTACACTATCCAACTTCAGGCATCTGACATGGGCTATGAACTGCTTTGTCTCTTGGATCTATTCGTGCTGCTGGACAGGATTACCATCGGCGGCTGGGTATCGTAGACACGTGTGAGCTTGCATCTCGCTCAGATCTGTGAGCAGAACTGCGATCTGGAGCAAAATGAGCCATTCTGCAACGATTTTCTGCTTGCATGGTATAAGCTAGCAAGGGTCATTCTTCCCGGGTTGGCACACCTCGTCACATTTATAATAAAACGGGATTGCAAGTGGTTGCATGTTTGCAGTTGCAGGTTTTGTTGCAAACGTTTCAACACTTCTTCCTTGTAAGTGGGCTAGGAAAAAAGATAGTTCTGCTAGAGGCAAATCTTTTGAAATGACTATTTTTTCTGTCTTCTGAGACCGCTTCCTGTCTTGTGGCAGTTAACAGATGATCTCAGTGGAGTATGGCATCTGCACATAAACCTCTTACCTTCTATTTCTCATGCAAACAGAATACAGAAATGACTGGTTAGGAAACAAGTACTAAAAATATCCATAGTTAATTTCCTTTTGTGCTTTGACTTGATGTAGCTTTTGGACAAGTCACGTGCACAACATGATTAATTGCCTGATTTTTTGAAAACTTTTTTTTTTTTTAGATGCAATTGACTGAAATAGTCAATTTCTGGAAATCAGTTAGGCAGGAGGCTTCCAAAGTTACTACAGCTGTTAAAATCCTGCCACATTAGGCCACAGGACCTAAACTCTATCAGAAAGTCAGTTTTTCTTTAAGATTTATCCTGTGGCTTCTTTCCAGTAGGAAGACTTTGATCACAGAATCACAGAATAATATGGGGTTGGAAGGGACCTCTGGAGATCATCTCGTCCAACCCCCCTGCCAAAGCAGGTCCACGCAGAGCAGGTTGCACAGGAACGTGTCCAGGCAGGTTTTGAATGTTTCCGGAGAAGGAGACTCCACCACCTCTCTGGGCAGCCTCTTCCAGGGCTCTGCCACCCTCACAGGAAAGAAGTTCCTCCTCACGTTGAGATGGAACTTCCTGTGTTCAAGTTGGTGCCCTTTACCTCTTGTCCTGTCCCTGGGCACCACTGAAAAAAGACTGGCCCCATCCTCCTGACACCCACCCTTTGAGTATTTATGGGCATTGATCAGATCCCCTCTCAGTATTCTCTTCTCCAGACTGAAAAGACCCAAGTCCCTCAGCCTCTCCTCATAAGAGATGCTCCAGCCCCCTCATCATCTTTGTGGTCTCTGCTGTGCCCTCTCCAGCAGTTCCCTGTCCTTCTTGAACTGGGGAGCCCAGAACTGGACCCAGTGCTCCAGATGGGGCCTCACCAGGACAGAGCAGAGGGGGAGGATGACCTCCCTTGACCTGCTGGTCACATTCTTCTTCGCACACCCTAGGATGCCATTAGCCTTCTTGGCCACAAGGGCACATTGCTGGCACAATTTCCTCAGCTCGTGACTCTGTAGACAATACGTGAGGTACGTCACTGGGGCAGCACAAGGCATCATGCAGTGCTGCTGCTCTCTCAGAGAGCAGGGCAACCTCAACCACCTCAAACAGAAAGCAACTTGCCCTGTATAAAACTGCACTTGGGCTGAAATTTATTCTTGGATCAGAACTTTCCTTTCGTGAAAATCTCTGGGTAGATGAATCTGTGGAGAGGAAATTCCCATTTTGTAGGCAAAACTGCCCCTAGAGCTGAGGCAGCGGGTGGTTGCTGAGGTAAGCTGGTATCTCTGCATCACTTGTTGGCTAGCTGACCCCAAACTACTGTGGCCACCATCCACACCCAGCATGAGGGCTGGTCATCAAGCTACATGGCAGCATCTCCCAGTGTAAAGACTCACTGCCTTTTGCTCAGGGATTTCTGGATGGGCATCTTAGCATGAATCCATTGGTGCTTTCACCCGCTCTGGGCTGAGCAGTCTCTTGGTGCCCATTTTCCATGTATTGCCTCAGGTGATGACTCTCCCTACCTGCCCACCGCTGTCCTCAGTCTCTTTCCTTTACATTTTCTCTGAGGGGCAGATCAGCAGCGTGCAAGGTGCTCACTCCTTTCCTGGCAAAAGGCTTCCTGTCTCCTCCATGGAGGACCTGTGGGTAACAGCTGTGGGCTTTCCAGAGGGTTTTAATTAGGAACGTCGCTGCACGGGGTGTCTTTCTTCTTCAAAATGCAAGAATTTCTTTTAAATGCGATTTTAACTTTTGTTGTGGGCTTGTGATGCTTGTTTTGGGGACAGTCTTTCTGCTGTGTTGTTGTTAGTGACTTATTTTTGTATTATTTTTTTTTCCTCCCAATTACTAAAATTTTCTGAATGCTAATGTAGGCAGGTGTGTTTTGCTCTGTGTCTGCTTAAGATGTGTAGGCATTACTGAAGACCAATCTTTCCTCCAGTGAGCAAGCTTAATTACGCGTTAAAGTAACAGCGGTAAATACCTACCATGTTAAATTGTGTTCCTAATTAGTAGATTTTCTTCAGAATTTTGCGTACTCGTTCACTGGGAGCATATGACTCTTTTTCTTGTAACATGGGTGAACAAAAGCCAAACTGATCAGAACATCACAGATTTTGGAATCTGCTGTCTTTGTGCATTATGGAAAGTCTTCATCTTTCCAGAAGGAGGGTGAATCTCAACCTTGCTTTGAAGGGTGAGATTGAGACCTTACCTGGTTGTGGCAGGCATCATGCAAGTAAGATGTGATAAAGTCAATTTCCCTGCTTGTCCGCAATGTCTTTTCCACTCTCTTCAGAGTCTGTAGTGCCCCTTAGGCTTCAGAATCACTGGAATGCAAATTTCTCATGCACGTGTTTTCTTCTCCATATATGTGACATTTGGCAATATTTCCATTTGCCAGGGTGTCCTTGTGAGTGTGTGAAAAGATGTGATTTCAGCCTGATGTTCACAACTGAGATCCGGATTTCTGAAAGAACTCATCGTTTCCGTAACCTCATCCCAGACTGGGAACATTAAACCAGACGCAAAGTTGTGCAAAGCCTTGGGCTTGTGCGGTGTTTCTAGAGGGTTCTGGATGTTTGATTAGGTTAGCTTGATGGCTGGACTGGATGATCTTAAAGGTCCCTTCCAACCCAGACAGTTCTACGATTCTATAATTCTATGTGCAGTTTGCTAGACCGGGATGAACTACCTTTTCACTGGGGGGCTGTAGCTTGTCTTTTTGAGCTTGTCAGTTAGTAGTCGCATTATGTTTTCCAGGGTGTTAGGTTCATTAGTATTCTTCCTTAACTGCCTGTACCCATATCATGACAAAAGGGTACATAATACAATTTAACCTTATGCTACTTTCTGTCTTAAGAATGAAGGTGTTAGATGTATATTGCACCTCCTGTAAGCTCCGTTTGCAAAGGAGTGAAGTAAAATAAAGAAGGGCTAAATAACTTTTTGTTAACACGATTCAAGAAGCCTGTAAGAAACTGAAGAGCGCGTCTTTCCTTGTGACTGAAATCGTGCTTTTTCCAAATGATTACTTTGGCTTCTAAAAAAAATCATACTAGCTAATGAAACCTTCCAAAAAAAGAGTAAGAAAGTTATATGTAATTTTGAGCAAAGCCATGGCAAAAAATCCAGTTGTCCTGGTATGTCAATGGTAGTATTTGGTATTTGGCAGCGAGTTGTGTCTTTTCCTCTTGGCAAACTGTGATTGTCTGTTGGTAACATCAGATGCGATCAGCGTTGCCCGTACACCACCTCCACGGCTTCTTCAAGGGAAAGACGGTTCCCTTGGTGAGGCTCAGCATCAAGAGACCTGGGCTCAGGTCTGCGTTAGTGAGGCGTGGATCAAGTCTGCAGTGTGCCTTCCTACTCCTCCTGTAAAATGTGGATTATATGTGTCTTCTGCCTTTTGTCTGTCTTATCTCTCTCTGCAAGTAACTCAGGACAGGAATGATTTTTCACTCTATTGATGAATGATGCCACTGCAGGGTTTCAGGTCGCTGCGGTAACAACGTAGGTCCCATAAAGTGGCAATAATTACCTAGAAAAGCCACGCTAAAAAAAGAATAGCTATATTGCTGTGAACTCTGGCCTTGCACGGCTGAATTCTGGCACAGTCCAAGGAAGTAGAGCATTTAAAGCTCCAAAAAAAGATGTACCTCCTCTACCTCTTGTATACTATGTTGAGCGGGAAGAACAGCTTTCTCATGAACAGGTTTGACACTTTCCTTTGCCCCACCTCGTTTTCCATCAGCCTCGCTTTGTGTCCTTACCCTTGATTTTGTAAAGGCAAGCGTGCTGGATGCGGTTGCGGGTGATGGTTTCTAATCACCGTTAGGAGTTGCGAGCGTCCTCAGCCCTCGGAGGTGCCGTCACGCTTGCTGCTGGAGCACCGCGCCGAGGTCGGGAGGGAGCCGTCTGGAAGGAGAACAATGCGGCGCCCTGACAAAGTGTCACAGTCGGCTTGAACATAACTTACTGTGTCAGGAAGAAAGAGCAAGAAAAAAGCATGAGGCATTCTAATAAAAGCACCGGTACAGTGAAGATTCATTTTTCTTAGAAAGAATCTTAAGAAGTTCTTTTTTTTTTTTTATCCTTTCTTTTTTCCACCCCCCCCCTCCCCGTCTGCATTATCAACTCTCTACCCGCTGTGTCTGTCTCTTTCTCTGTTACTTTCAATATGCGTTGCAACTTCTGTCTCCTCCTTTGTTCGTGTTAGCGGGATGAGTCTTTCTAGACGAAGGAAAGGGGACCTTTTGCTGGCCTACATATCAAATAATTCCTCACCTTGCGAATAGTGGAGGAGGCAATCCAAATCCCTTAGTTCTGAATCTCTCCCCTTTCTCTTGGATTGTACTTGGGAGCGGGGACAGGGTGCTGTTGGCTTTACCGCTGCCTGTCGTTTGATAGATGCTCACAAATCCAGGAAGTAATCCAAATCCTGTATGACTTCTTTTATCCCCAAAGGGACTTCCTGCAGAGGAAACAATTAGGGTGGTTTTTGTTGGTTTGGGGTTAAGGAGAAGGCTACTATCAGATTTTATTTCCACTGGCATCTCCTGTAAGATTTCACATCCTGAGTTGATTTGTGAAGAAAGCTTGACTAATCGACTTTTTCAGGGGCTGAAGAGGCCGCTCACCCTCAGGTGGTGACTGTGTTCTAGGGAAAACCTGTGTGGGTGTTCTGGTATTAGATGGAAGGTGCAAGTGATCCTTCCCACCTGCCTGGGCTGTAAGACAGGGGTTTGGCTCAGCCTTCTTCTTGAAGTGGTGCTGGGAAATGTACTGGAAGACACAGTTTTGACTCTGGCCAGAGAGGGAGGATGACATGAGGAGCTTTGGCAATATCAAGAATTCAGGCTGGTATTTAAAATAAAACAAACTAAATTTAGGAGCAGCTTAAAAGAAAATAAAAATCAGATCTGTCTATCCATGTGTTGTGTGCCAATGTCGTAGGAACTTAATAGCCAGGAGTTGAATTCTGCTTAAGTTTAGGGTGGATCATTTCCAAAAGACTGGTCTGTATTAGAACCATGGATGTCCTCAAAGCTCAGGGACAATCACATTCAGGATTTGAACCTGTGTAAGGAGGTCTCTCAGGCCTTGGATAAGGATACTTCCTGGGCCTTGTAGCTGTTTTCATTTCAGCAGTTGAGTAAAGGTTGAGGGAGGATACACTCAAATTTTCCTGTTGCGTTCTACCTGAAATCTCTGAATTAGAGCACAAACTGTCACGGGATGCTTTCAGTTTCTCACGAAAATAATATTAACCTCTGTCATATTACCAAGGGTCCCAGAACAAAGGCATCCATAGAATTTAACACTGTTTGTTGACATCGTCACACAGAAAAAAAAAAAAGATGCAGAAGGCTTGGAAACCTAAAGAAAGTGTTGTTCTGGCAGGGAGAGTGTAGTGTGAGGCCAAAAGTGAATTCCTACATGGCAGAACTGAACGCTGTAGCCCTGTGATAGATGGATGAGACCAGTATAAATCACAGGATAAAATAACCGCTGTAAAGAATGCTCCTTGTCCTACAAATGTTGGGCAGTTATGCTCCCTCCTAGGATTTATAAACTATTTCAGTCATTATTTTATTTTCTTTTTTTGCACAACCTTTCAACAGTCCTGAATTCTCTGAATCAACTGCTCAGGAGAGAATTGAAAATGGCAGTGCACTGATGCTGTAAAGGAAACCAGAAGACTTAAGGATGCATTTATCTCTGCTTTAACACAGTGCAATATACTCTGAAATTAGTAAGGCTAGACTGATGCTACTGTGAGCAGAACTTGCCCTTTGAAGGTTAAGATGGTGTAAGTTGCACCCTGGTGCAGAAGGGTGTAAAGTGGTGTAGTGATTGTGGGTTTGTGGTGCTGGTTAGAAGAGGCAGGAGTGTGCAGTGGAAATCACGGGTATTGATACGTACCTCAGAGGAGAACTGATCTGGTTTTGCCTACATGGCTGCAACCCCTAGGGCAGCTAAGGGCTTGGAGCACTGGGCCCAGTTCTGGGCTCCCCAGTTCAAGAAGGACTGGGAACTGCTGGAGAGGTTACAGCAGAGGGCTACAAAGATGATGAGGGGCCTGGAGCACCTCTTAGGAGGAAAGGCTGAGGGACTTGGGTCTTTTTAGTCTGGAGAAGAGAAGACTGAGGGGGGATCTGATCAATGCCTACAGATACTCAAAGGGTGGGTGTCAAGAGGATGGGGCCAGTCTTTTTTCAGTGGTGCCCAGTGACAGGACAAGAGGAAATGGGCACAAACTGGAACATAAGAAGTTCCATCTCAACATAAGGAGGAGCTTCTTTCCTGTGAGGGTGGCAGAGCCCTGAAAGAGGCTGCCCAGAGAGGTGGTGGAGTCTCCTTCTCTGGAGACATTCCAAACCCACCTGGACACGTTCCTGTGCAACCTGCTCTGGGTGGACCTGCTTTGTCAGGGGGGTTGGACTAGATGATCTCCAGAGGTCCCTTCCAACCCCATATCATTCTGTGATTCTCTGATTCCTGGCTGAGAAGTCGGGGTTCCCTGACCGAGAGCAGCTCGTGTTTGGTCACGGGAGAGTTGGTAAGGATGGGAGCTCACGCTCAAGTTAGGCTTTGCTTAGACTGACACACAGAAGCACCAAAGGACTGATAACTTGCAACCAGTTTGGGCTCTCACAAACAGCATCATGAATACACTGTTTTATCATTTTCATGTGCACTTTGGTTTTGGGTAGCGCGTATCAGGAGTTCACTGTTTGTAAACCAGCTAGGTTACCAGATTTGCCTCATCCAGGCTGTTGCAGGCCTATAAAACTTGTGGCATTGACCCCCAAATGTCTTACAAACTTTCACTGTCTGGGCCTAAATTAGCGTTATTGCCTGCCGTTGGCATGTATTTATATTGGCATTTCACCCTATTGATTCCTCTTTGTTGGAATCTCTCCTGCCTGAGCTTGATGTGGATCGAGCCTTGCCATAGTCTCTTTATTTTTAAAGCAAATTCTGCCAGTGACCCTACGTCACTGCTCTGTCATCCTGGGTTTGCGGTGGTGGCGCACAGATGTTTCTGGTGGCAGCTGGGCCATCAGAATGGTAATGCTCCAGGCAGGCAGGCAAAAGCGGTGGGAGCCTGTCTCTCATGGTTGGAGCTGAAGGTGGAAAGTCAGCTCACACGATGGCATGAAACTTGTGGAAGGATTTGGCGGGCGAGCTGGGGCTCTCCTTTGTCATTTGACCTTCAAATCCAAACAGAGCTAAAAGTAAAGCTGCGTTTAACTTCAAGTATTTGAGCACAGGCTTATTCTCCATTATCCCTGAAATTAAGGCTCATTTCTGCTTGGACCCGTTTTCTAATGATAATGGAAAATGGCATTCATCCTGATGATTTGTGGAGGGAAAAATGAATCCAGCTTTTTCACAAATGACCAAAAAATATTGAGGAAAGGTTTAAGCCAGTCCTGGCTCTATTCATATAAATTAGTGCACTGTTAACACATGCTGCTATGGAATGATTGACATGAGTATTTGGAAAACCGTGTATTTCTAGAACTTACGAACTATTAAATGATAAATTTTTTAGCAAGCAATGACATGGCACGTATAGGAAAATCTCTGAGTAGTCCAAACCAAACCAACCTATATACTTATCCCAATTTACTTATCAAGCGTACACTAGTTTTGTGCTTTACTCACCATATAGGCTTCCTGCTCTTGCAGTATCTAGTGGCTGGNGGCTGCCCAGGGAAGGGGTTGAGGCCCCATCCCTGGAGGGATTTAAAAGACGGGTAGACATGGTGCTTAGAGTCACGGTTTAGTGATGGTTTTTATCAGAGTGAGGTTGATGGTTGGACTAGATGATCTTAAAGGTCCCTTCCAACCCAGACAATTCTGTGATTCGATGATCTTTGCTCCTGGTACCAAGAACTCTTCTTGGGCTGGTCAGTAGTGGCCTGAGATGTTGTCTGTTTTCAAAGAAGTCTGTCTATCTGAACTGAGACAAGTTACGAAGTTAAACCTCATCAAACCTGTGTGTGACTCCTACTCAGCAGTGCTGCTGCCCTGGGTGTCTGAAATCTCTGTGTGCTCTAACCAGCATTCTTGGATTATTTTTTTTTTTTCTTTCTGAAAAACACATCAGCAAAATTTTTACTGGCTTTCCTTCTTCAATTTTAAAAGTTTCTTTGAAAATTGAACCAGTGGAAAGCTCAGACCACTCAGAGGAAGACTTACTGGCTAAATTCCTGGAAGAAGAAAAAAAAAAAAAGACAAGCCCCAGACTAAAACAATTACTTTCCGAATTAAAATGCAATGCAATATTCTTCTCTTAGACTTCCCTTCAATAATTTCATCATACAAAGACTCATGCAGTAGTCACTACTTTAATTTAAATTTAAACTATTTCTCCCCATTGTGGGAAAGATGAGTGTTTCCAATTTGTAGATACTGGCGGAAAACTTGTAGAATTTTTATTGCTGAGTTTATATTTTAATTAAAAAGGGCTTTATGAAGTGAAAATAAGAAGAGGCTTTTGGCAGAAAATTTTCATTATTCTAAAAGTTTCTGGCTTTTTCCTATGGAAAAAAGAATCCAAGCGTTAAAATTTGTTCTTCTGGTAGTTTACTTTTGCTAGTAATAGNCCATTTTCACTTTTACAAGATGGCATTTCTCCCTCCTCTTCACTCGAGGCATTTTCAGATATTATGGTGATACGTATCCTAAAAGTGTTTAGTAAAGAAGCAAAACTTGTTATCTTAGCTGTTACCCTGTTACTGACATCAGTTCCAAAACCTCTGCTAAATTCACTAGTCCACGTCTGTGATGGAGGAAACAAGCTCCTGCGTTAACGAGCGTGCTAAACCTGTGTTTATGTTGTAGAGGCTGGTTCCCTTAAACATATTTGTAAAGGAAAATTGGGTTTGGTAGCCCTCTTTTCTGTCCTCCAGGGCATTCTTAAGCATTTCAACGTTTTGTCGCAGGAAAAAAATGGAGATAAATTTTTATAGGTAGGTGTCCTTCAGATTTAGATGTGTCTGTTCTCAGTGGGCACTCTGGAATTTTAATTCAATTCTCTCCACCCAGCTGGGTGCCTGACTTAGAGCCATAGCTCAGAGGAAGGGTTGAAAGAAGTAAAAAGTAGAGAGCATAAATAATACCTGTATCAGTAAACTACAATCTAAGGGTGCAGGTCTCAGCTGCCCAGCCATGCTTGCCTGCTTTGGAACTTGTCAGTAGATGAAATGAGAAATTCTCCTCTAAAATAAGCACTTAATTTATTTTTGGCATGCAAATATCTAATGAGGAATTCTTTAGAGACATGCAGGAAGTGATTGGCCTGCTGACCAACTACTTATAGAAACCTAGTATCTTTTTGGTCAAGAAGGTGCTCTAAAAATTGAGAATCTACCTTACTGTTTGTATGCTATGTCTCTCCATTTTTAAAGGTAGGACAGAACATCCCCATTTGTGATGCAAAAAGCAAGAACGTAGATATCAGCGATTGAGAAAGTTGCTAACGTTCAAATGGCCATGACATTAGATAAGTAATTGAGAAGTGCTTTAAGTATCTGTTAATAACCTAAAAAAAAAATGAATAAAGCTAGTAGAAAATATGGTTAATTTAAAATATAGAGCGAGAAAACATGTTTTCCTGAGCACCTGGAGTTACCGTCCTGTGTTACATGTAAGCGTGGTTGGTTTCATCAAGAGTACAGCAAATTTCCCCCCTCTGCATTTTGTTAAAGATTTAATTTTCCAGCAGGTAAAGGCAGAGCCGAAGCGTCTGGGTTGCAGAGTGAGCAAGGGCTAGAGCTTGTGAAGGACCTGCACGGGCTATTGTTTGGTATGGGGCACGTATGGGAGTCTGTAGGTTAAGTGAGTCTTTGAAGACTTCAGATTTAAATTTATCTTCTGTCACAAAAGCTGAGTTTTTCAAATATTTTTCTTCCTACATAGAAAAAAAGTTGCTCAAAGGGAGAGTGTTGCAAGTTACTCTGTGATGGTTTTGGCCTCTTCTAGCCCAGTAGATATTTTGATCTTGTATTTTAAAGTAAGTCTTATTAAATATTAAATTAGCATTTTTGCAATTATTTTCCCGAAAGAAAAATAATAGCTACTTTTCAAGGAAATACTTACTTTTTCTTTGATATGGCTCAATTGGCTATAGTTATTACAGAGAAGTCAAACCAGATGCGGCTGGAGTCCTCATCTGCTTCCACTAAGGCTGACATAGACTTAATGCTGGAGTATAGCTTTGATGACAATTTGAATGGGAACTCAGAGACTGTATTTCAGAGTTTGAAGGCTTCAGTACTGATGGAGCCTTAAACTAGGTGGTTTTGTAATTTGAGATTTGAATTGTTCTCTAGAGCTGCACGAGACCAATAAAGTGTTGTAGATAAAATGAATTTAGCTGACAGATATGCAACATGTGCAGTATATTTTTATTATTTCTTTGCAAAGCTAAAGCCAAATGCTGAAATCTTTATTCATTTGTATCTCTGTCCTTACCCAGACTAAACTCCTGTTGGCTCTAACCTGTCTCCGATCCGTTGAAATCGGTGGAAATGTATCTCCATAGAGAATTTAGGATGTGAGTCACTTTGCTTCGGCCTCGCAGGCCGGTATCACTCGCATTTCCATCATCACTCTCTCACGGCAGCGTGGCAGCCGCGTGAGCAAAGCAGCATTCTTGGGAGGACGCTTGCCCTATTTTGTTAGCTCTCACATGGACATTGTCAAAAAGTTCCCGCTCTAACAGTTTCAGTCGCTCGTTAGTTCTGCAGCTATTAGTGCGTGAGGATTTTGAAAAGTATTTTCTGGAGGTACTGTAAGTTTTGTTTCTGCCACTGACTTGCTGGGTCACGCTGTCTGGGTATCATCCTGTTTCCTTTCTTGTCCACGCTTATATCTAGTTTTCAGGGACGGTTCTGAATTTCACGTATTTTTCTAAGTGATTCTTTGGATCATAAGAAGGTGAAATAACTTGCGTATGTATTTTGATCGGTGTTTCGGTCAGTTATTTGTTTCTGTATTTCATAGCAAATGCTACGAGTGTCTCATATCAGCCACAAGATGTGGAAGCAATGTTTAACATACATTTGGTACATACAGGTACCATTTATTTTGTGATAGTCTCTTGCATCGTGGTTTTTCAGGGTAGCACTCCTGAGCAAAATTCTCACAGGGATATTCCCAGCACAGTCAAATGCAAATGTAGATACTTTGGAAGAGTCAATGTTTTCAAATATTTTATATAACTTACCTTTTATATTTGCTGTGGCTTACTATGTTGTAATGACAGACCACTGATTTTTGAGCTCTTGCTGTCCATGCAAGTAAAACTCCTCCCTCAAGTTCCTCCAGTTTGATCCTGCAGTTGAACTCCTAACACTTTCAAAATGTTTTTTGAAAATCTTTTTTTTGTTTTTTTCATCTCTCATGATCGTGTAAAATCGGTGGATGTACTGGAGTTCTTACTTATTTTCACTAGTGTAAAACAAGAGTAGGATTTGGATCTTGATTTGAAATAGGTTTGGTGGTATTTTTTTGTTATATTTTTTTTCAGTAAGACCAAATTACAATTTGACTGCTTTCATTATAGATGATCAAACAGAACTGCAAACACAATTTTCAGATTAACATCCATTACAGCATAAAGTATTCAGTGGCAGCCTTTGCCAAGAGCTGTCCAGAACCTAATTATTCATCATTAAACTGCAGCCTGAAGACACAAAACCAGACCAGAGGTCTGCTGTGTAACATTGCCGTACATGCACATAATAAAACAGAGGGCTGGATCCACAGGGGACGTGGGTCTCCATTTCTGCTTCCCGCTCTTCATGCTACACACCCAGCAGTTAAAATACACGGAGTGTTCACAGGGAAGGGCCCCAAACCACTGGTGGCCATCTGCTTCCCCTCCAGGTGACTGCCCTGACCTCCAGGCTGCAGTCGTGCTCCCTGCGTTGCTCTCAGTCCCACCACTCGGGATGGAGTGAAAGGGATAACAGCTTTGGTAGGACAGATGGAAAATGCCCCTGTGGGCTCTCCGGAAAGGTGGGAGGTGTAGGGATGAGCTCCCACGTTACAAACCCCAGCAGTGGATGGCATGAATGGCCATGGTGGACGTATGGTGGAGAGGAAGGAGTAGCCTAGAGCTACTAGGAGGAAGAAGTAGGCTTAGAGCCACCATGCTGGTGAGGGGTCTAGAGAACAAGTCATACGAAGAGAGGCTGAGGGAACTGGGCATGTTTAGTTTGGAGAAGAGGAGGCTGAGGGGAGACCTCATTGCCCTCTATAACTACCTAAAAGGAGGTTGTAGAGAGGTGGCTGTTGGCCCCTTCTCCCAAGGGAATAATGACAGGACCAGAGGGAATGGTCTGAAGTTGGGGCAGGAGAGGTTTAGATTAGATCTTAGGAAGAATGACTTTCCTGAGAGAGTGGTCAGGCACTGGAACAGCCTGCCCAGGGAGGTGGTGGAGTCACCATCCCTGAAGGTATTTAAGAAACGTGTAGATGTGGCTCTTCAGGGCATGCTCTAGTGCCTGAGATTATTGGTTTGTGGGTGGGTGTGATGTGGTGGGATGTTTTGTGGGTTTTTTTGTTTTGTTTGTTTGTTTTTTTTGTTGATGTTGTTTGGCTGTGGGGGTTTTTTGTTTTGTGGTTTTTTTGTATTTTTTTTTGTTTTTTTAAGGTTGGACTCGATCTCAGAGGTCCCTTCCAACCATGGTGATTCTGTGAGTAGCGTGGAGCCAACAAGCACCCTGCCTTGGCTTATGCAGCAGGATGGGGCAGAGGCAGGCAGGCAGCTCGGGTTTTCCCACCCTGCTGCAAGGTCCTGTCTCCTGGAAAATATGAGCTCCCTTATGACCTGATGTCATGTGGTTATCTAATTTGGCATTTGAGGTTCCGGAGTGCAGAAGTGAGCCACAACATACCAAGGGTTGTTTTTTTCTGTTTGCATGCTAGAGAATGCTTTGAGCAGTGGAGGGGGTGCGTGGGCATCCCAGGAGCTGACTCAGTAGTTTACATTTGGGCACATATCTCCACAACAAAAAGAGTTCATAACTTACTGTCTGCCTTTTAAGAGGGGCTGAGAACCTGCAAACTCAGCATGATAAATGAGAGCTTGGAAAACTCAGCAACTCTGAAAATAGGATCCTCATCAGTTCCAGCTTTCCACATAGTATTAAAAATATGTATGTACAAACTGATGCCTCTCCTACTTGACCTGACCAAGGACAGCTTCCCATTTCCTTTTTACGTTCCACACTCGCACATTTTACTGGAAATGATTCCTCATAATGAAAAACATGAAAACGTGTTGGGCTGTTCTTCCTTTCAAGGATGGTATGTGATGAATTGGAAATAAACGTAGAAATTAGACCACTTAACTTCTCCATAAAATCGCATTCAGTAAGCCTTTAAACTGATCACAATTCAAAATTGTAATGCCTGGAGCTAAAACGATTGTGTTTAAAGCAACGAGGCAGACTCACAGTATAAACTTCCTTCAAGATGTTGAGCCTATACTTGTTTTCTGTTTGCTTTCTCTTCTCTTTTAAGCCGTAATCTTCAATGAGAGCTGTGGAATAGGGCCAAGTAACATGGAAAAGCCTATACGCTGCTACAGAAGTGAAATCCATAGCAGAAAGAGAAATCTCCTCGATAAACTCTTCGACTGCCTCTGCTAGATAGTGATGGTTCCTGCTGTTATTATGGGGGTTGTAGGTTGCAAAATTTCACGTCTTACTTTTTTTTCTTTTTTGCCTCTTGGCATTAAAGACTCAAATTCAACGGTTCCTTTCTTCTCTTCTCTTTTCTTTTTGGGTAGAGCTGGAGAAAATACGAACTCTCTCTCACCTTTCTGTATCCTTTGCTTGCTTTCTTTAGAGTATTGTATTGCCTTTTTCAGAATTATCTCCTTTTCTTTAAGTGTTGAAAGTTTGATTATTACAGCCCAACAAGATTCCTCAGCCAACGGACCCCAGGGCTAGAGACCTGTATGCCCTTTCCATTTTAAAAGTGTCAATATCTTCAGAATCCAAAACGGCTTTCAACTTTTCTTCCTTTTTTTTATTTAATAAAATGATTTCAGTGGAAGTAACCTCCCGAAATTTCTCCCACCATCTCTTCTGCCAAATAGATATAGATAATTTAGATGACTGTGGGTTTTCAACGGCATGCAGCTTTCTCGAAAATGTTTGTAATTTGTTGTCTAGAAACCAAACATGCGATAAAAATGGATCTGAAAGGCTGCTTTCAACATTAGATGCTTCCACTAAAATTATTGTGTGATGACTGAAGTGCTCATGCTCTGGAAGTCATCAGAAAAACAGAAGTGATACAGATACCTGGCCTCATTCTCTTTCACCTCAAAATGCATCTATGGCAGAAATGCTTCTTCTGCTATTCTTTCTTTTGGGTCAAGGCCTCTGTTCTTTTGGGAAGCTACTTCAGGACTGGAAATCCATGCCTTTTCAGCTGTATCCCTCCCATTAATCATATGTTTTTCAAAAATCCTGCATCTTTGTCCATAGACACTTGGATTGTCTCCTCACCATCTTGCCTTACTGTAGACTGGTGGATAACGGCTGGTGCCTCTTCCAGATTTTTAATTTTTGGAACCCAACTCAAAATTGGGAGAGTCTGGCTTTTAAAGGGCATGCCCTCAACAGCACTTGAAACTCAAATGGGTTGAGTGACCGATCTGTCTCTTTCATCATGGCTAGTGACAGAAGAGGCTTCTGGCTCTCCCCAGGACTGAAGATGAATTTGGCCTCACTGGAACCAATTGCTACATCCTCAAAGCACTTTTAAAGTGATACGTATTTATGGGGACGGGTGGTGTAGTCTTCCCCCATAATAAAACTACCTCTCACTTCTTGCTAGGGTTGCATCCAAGAAAGGAATGAAGGATTAAGCACACAATTCCTGCTAGCAGTGATAAAATCTGGCAGAGCAGGGAACAAGCAGGCTTCTTTAACCCTCAGGATGAAACCCTGGGCACTTGTTTACGTACCGAATACTAGTTTTTGGCCTGTTTCATAAAGATTGTTGTCCTAGTACATGTTTGTGTCTCTCTGATAGTGCTTAAGGGGACAAGATGAAGAACTACATGATTCAAATCTCAAAATCATAATCACTTTCTGGTGTAAAAGGCAAGCCTTAGTTTTGTTATTATCAGTGGTAGATCTGCTTTCCTCCTTCTTAAATATAAACTCACCAAATCGAAGGTAAAGCCAAGCTAAACAGAATCGCATAGGTATTTATTACTGATCTGAATCAAACTGGAAATTGATGCAATAGGTGGAAAGATCTTTACTAAGGATGAAAACACTTCTTGAAAGTTCTTTTTCCTGCTCTTCAGTACACTTTAAAAGGAAGTTGAAGTTTCTAATTCCCTTTCTGAAGGTGAGGAGGGCTTTGGCTTAATTACCTTGAACTGATTACATCTTGAGGTGAACCTGAGCCATTCCAGTGAAGTTACGTGATTTGCCTCCGTCAGAAAACTTGAGTGTAGCATGGTTAGAAACTGTTCATGCAAAGCTAATGAAATCAAGCCTTGTAAATATACGGTATTCGGCAATAGCTGCCATGTGTACCTGCATGGTAGTCTGAAAGTTATCTATATACACAAATTGTCTTGCTTTAATGATACAGTCGCTCGTAATTTTTCTTCTGTGTCAATATAATTATCTCAGGCCAAAGTGTAATGGGGCTTTATATATTTTTATCAATGGCTGTGTTTCAATGAAGGAAAAGAGAACAAATTATGGGTCTGAGTACACTCTTTAAACTCACATTGCCGCATCTAGATAAATAGTTGTTGTAAGGGCCTTGTCTGTATTTCTCTCTGTTTTGGTATAAGGCCATAGTCAGGAATGCTCTTAGGGAACAAAGTTAGCTAAAGAATCTTTCTGTGCTGAGCTCTTCACGGCTGTCCCCCCAGCCGAGGAATGGTTACTGGCTGCCTGAGTGTTCCTAGTTTGTTTCAAAGCCAATAAACCAGGTTAGATTAGATCGCCATCCTAAGAGCTGGGTAAATTAGCCCACGCTGGGCCCAGGGCTTTTATACCTGGCCTGTGTCCAGGTCCAGAAGTGCCTTGTTAAAAGCTGAGACTGAATGGCCCTGCATTCCAGGCACTTCTGTAACTGGTGTGCACACACGCCCCGCAATGGTTTTACTGATTGGACAATGCTCATTTTTGTATTTAATCGCCTAGAAAGTTATTCCTGCTAGGGTTCTTGCTGAGTATGCACATTTCCATTCCTTTCTCTGATTTTATTTTATTTTTGGATTGTCTATAAAAGATCGACCTTTCACTCTCTCAAGCATTCTTGTCATTAGATATAAAGCATATGTATTGGCATAAAACCTACCGTATATGGAATGAAAATTACTGGCAGTTCTTGAAACACATTCTGCGCATGAAAGCCTAATTGTACGTTGGACAGTGGCGATCATGAAGAAAAAAAAATAATAATCTTGAATACTTGCGGTTTAAATCAATGACCTTTACTTCTGTGAGTGGTTGCATTGATACTGAGGTTGTCAAGCGCTAAGCCAAGCTGAAACTGTATATTGTGTGAAAAGAAAGGTGCGTGCCAACACTCTGTGCCAACAAACAGCATGCCCTAAGTGAGGGTGAATGAGGAGACTGGTTAGGAGATTAGCAGGTTAAGGTGCAAGAGTAAGAGATTGTTCATGGGAGTAAGGATTGATTCTTACAACCCTGAAGGAAACAGTTGGCTGAGATGCATTTGATTCATCTGAAACGCTTGAGGAATTCCCCTGATGGGCAGAGCATCTGAAAACTTCTCCATCCAGCTTCCACAAGCTGGAAATGCTTTTAGGATACAAATGTTAGAAACTGGGCCAAGTTCAGTTTCCAGGATATCAATGACGTAGCCGTTGATCTAAATGGAGTTTTCTTGGGGTTTTTGTAATACTACAATTTACAGAACTGATCCCTCAGATACAGACTCTTTATTCAAGACTTAGTGGTGTCTTTATTGTTTTGGGTTCAGGGCAAAGTGAGGGCGATTCACAAGTAGGGTGTAAATTCACAGTAGCTGCCCTGCGGTCGCTTTTTGTCTGGCTGCTCTTGGTACCTTGTGTCACTGGCACACCTTAAAAGGGAGACCTGGGCAGGGTGATGTAGAATCAAAGAATGGTTAGAGTTGGAAGGGACCTTAAAGATCATCGAGTTCCAACCCCCCTGCCCTGGACAGGGACACCTCCCACCAGACCAGGTTGCTCCAAGCCCCATCCAGCCTGGCCTTGAACCCCTCCGGGGGTGGGGCAGCCACTGCTTCTCTGGGCAACCTGTTCCAGTGTCTCACCACCCTCACAGGAAAGAATTTCTTTCTGGTATCTCATCTCAATCTCCCCTCTTTCAGTTTAAAACCGTTACCCCTCATCCTATTGCTCCACTTCCCGATCAAGAGTCCCTCCCCATCTCTCCTGTAGCCCCTTCAGGTACTGAAAGGCTGCTATGAGGTCTCCCCAAAACCTTTTCTTCTCCAGGCCGAACAACCCCAACTCTCTCAGTCTGTCATGTAGGCAGTGTGCAAGTAACGTGCCCCCAAGAACTGTTGCGCTCATCTTGCCTCTGCAGACAAGCCTGTATACAAGTGCGGATGGGGAGTAAATTTGATCTAAATAATTAATTTAGATAGGGCCACATGTGGGAACAGGATCAGACCAGCACTGCTTTGCAGATGAGTGTTGGTTTTTCTGCCTTGTATAGTTTGTCCAGAAAATAGAGTAACAAATCCAGTGTAGTAAAGTCTGATTCGTTTTTGTAGTTTTGTGTGTTCCCTAGTACTAATGAGAGTTTATTTGCTGGTGTTAGTAAGAGGTGTTAACACCTAGCTCTGAAAACTGAAGTCCTGTGTTTGTCTTCTGCCTGGGCCAGGCGTTCCCAACTCATCTATGCTGCTTCAAGCAAGACACAAGAGGGAGGAGGATGTGCCACTCCAGGAGTCTCTGTGTGCCCTTAACTATTCATCCCTGTTCTGAGAGCAGAAACAGGAATGGTAATTAGCAGATCCATGCTGTGGGTTTTGCAATGCTGGTGTCTGTCATCCAGAACGGGACTGGTAACACCCGTTGCTTTACACCTGTACCCCACAATGGCAATCGCAAGGCAACGTCCTCCTCTTTGGTCGACTGTAGGCTGAACATGAGCCAGCAGTGTGCCCAGGTGGCCAAGAAGGCCAACAGCATCCTGGGCCTGTAGCAGGAACAGCGTGGTGAGTAGGACTCGGGAGGTGACCGTCCCCCTGTACTGGGCACTGCTGAGGCCCCAACTTCAAGGACTGTGTCCAGTTTTGGGCCCCTCACCACAAAAAAGACATTGAGGGGCTGGAGCAGGTCCAGAGAAGGTGAGGGGTCGGGAGAATAAGTCTTGTGAGGACAGGCTGAGGGAGCTGGAGAAAAGGAGGCTGAGGGGAGACCTTCTTGCTCTCTCCAACTCCCTGAAAGGAGGGTGTAGCCAGGGGGGGTCGGTCTCTTCTCCGAAGTCCCAGGCAATGGGACAAGAGGAAATGGCCTCAAGCTGTGCCAGGGGAGGTTCAGGTTGGATATTAGGAAAAATGTTTCTATGGAAAGGGTTCTTAAGCCTTGGAATGGGCTGCCCAGGGAAGGGGTTGAGGCCCCATCCCTGGAGGGATTTAAAAGCTGGGTTGACATAGTGCTTAGAGACATGGTTTAGTGATGGTTTTTATCAGAGTGAGGTTGATGGTTGGACTAGATGATCTTAAAGGTCCTTTCCAACGTAGACAATTCTATCATTCTGTGATTCCCACCAAGCTGCCTGGGTTGTCACCAGCAAAACAGAGGCAGGGAATGGATCTCTGGATGTCACTTGGATGTCAGTTAGTGCTTGGGCTGAATTTATACACGCATAGCAATAGAGCATGCAGTTCATTTACAACAAAATAATGCTTTCTAAAGTGAGAATGAATGGGAAACTCAGGAGACAAACAACGTGGTTAGTGCAGATCGAGAGCTCTGGGCTCACTTGTAGGACACAGAAAGACCTCTGCACCGTCAAATCACCTGTGTTCTGTTTTCACTTGCACCAGCGTAGCCCCTGACTACTGCAGATTTAAATCAATGAGAGATGGCTTAAGGCCGAAGTCAATTTTGTTTTAAAGTTTGTTCTGGCAAAATATGGCCCTGGAAGCTTGTACTTGGAGTTGTACAAAGTTTCATTTTATTACGGTATGTTTCCCCCTCCGTCCCCAAATTGGCGACCGCTTTTATGAATTTTGGCAGGGGACGAATGATCCTTCACACTCAGCCTGTAATTTACAGCTATGTTTGGTTTTACATAATGTACAATTTCAACGTTGTCTAACGTTTCTTCGTGTATTGCGGAAGACTTTCAGGTTTTATTAAACTGGCATATATAAATTGATTTTCCAGCTGGATGCAGTCACTTGGCAAACTCTGCACATTTGAACTACATACGAGCTAAATTACACACTCTAATAGTGTGTTTGAATTATTTTATGTGCAACATAGAGTTGCAGGAGCATGTGGCAGTTTCCCAGGGCTTTATTCTTGCTGGAGTTTTGCTCCCAGCGAAAGGAACTGTTACAGAGACAGATATAAATGTTGTAGTGAAGGAAGAAACAGGCTGTGCCTTTTGGTAGGACAGACTCTTGCTAATTTGCGCTTGCTGAGAAGAGGTATTACTGTCTCCCCATGACATGAAGAAGTGTTACTTAGGGCAAGTCGAAGTCTGCAAAATTACTACTTGAGTTAGAGGGCGTTGTGGATATGAAGAAAAATAGATTTAGGCTGGTCTCCAGCGTCAAGGGGATTTCTTATACAAATAGACAATCCATGAGAGGCAGGAGACTACCGCGGTCTGGTCCGCAACTGTTTCGTGACGAATCCTGGAAAACTGAGACCTGATGTGCTTGCTCCCCCATTTTGCCGTTCTTGCTCGTTGAGAGTAGGCTTTAATCCCTTTCTAGTCTCATGTTTGTGTTACTCTTTGTGAAGGATCAGAATAGGCCTTCATCTCAAACCATTTACCCAAAAATTAGGACTGGGTAGAGGAGTATGTTGAACACTTGCTCGTTGAAGACAGGCAGATGACTTCAGTCCACACGAATTCCAGCATGTGTGGCCTGAGATTTATGGCTGAGTTTTGAATTTGAAAAGTCATTTGGTGCCACCTGTGTGCTACCTAGAAGGCTTGGCCTGTCATGGGAGCTAGCCACTAGAGTTGGAATTTTTTTTTTTTATAATGATGTTCACATTTAGCAGAAAGCTTCAAATATCTCTGTCCAGAAGTTTATCCCACTCCAGGGTGTAATGCTCAACTCAGTAACAGATATCTCTGTCTCACAACGGCAGTGCTCTTGCTCTTAGGGTGCTTTTGTGGAAAGTCGCACTGATGGTGACACTTTGTTCTGCTGGAGTCATCTCCTAGGGTCACCCAGGCTGCCGGCAGATGCAGTAACTCAGAGGGGCGGTGCTGGACTTGACATTGTGAGGTTGTCCTCTTGGTAAGGTTTCACTCTGCATCAGAAAAAATGTCACAGCCCCAACCTCTTTGCAAAATGGAATTTCTAGTTTTGAGCCTCTTTTGTGTTCAGGTGCTGCAAGAGTTTTATATCAGGCTGGGAATTCTCTAATGCACGTCCTCTCCTACAATAGGTGAAAGAAAGGAAAGCAGTATCGTAATGTTGTCACCAATAATCTTTTAATTCACTAGGTATTTGAATTTTACTGGAGAGTAAAGTGTTTCCTTATTTCCTCAGATGGAATTAGCAATAAATTCTGCCATTACTTCTCAGAGTTCTGATTTTGTAGCCACTGCTTCTCTTACAGGGCTTTAGGTGTCAGCTGTGCTATCTATTTAACACATGGATAAACACAGAGCAAGCATTATATCACTTTATTAGGCCACTAATATCTAAGAGCTTTGTCTTATGACGTGGTATAAACAATAAATCATATGCTCGTTGCAGTTATTCTTTATGTCAAGTCTTATTTCTACATCCCAGGCAGAATAAAGTGTTCGGTACAGTTTTCTTGTTACATTTTTCCGCCTCCTCTGTTGTTATTAATAGACGATGTGCCTGATTATTCTGCCGGGGAAGGCAATATGGGATAAATCGTGGGCTCGGATGAGGGAATCGGAAAGAAATGTCTCAGTTCTTACATGGTATTGATGACTGTGGTTTTCTTTGGGAGAGCTGGGTGAAATCAGTGTACTAAGAACCAGATAGTTGAAGCTCAGTCAAAACTGCTTAGCCTAGTACTTCCTATTGGAAAGGATACTCTAGAGCCCACAAAGTGGAGGTCATGTATAGCATTTAAGACATGTAAATATGGTCCAAGGTATTGCACTGCCAGGAGGTCCTCCTCAAAGATTTATTGCGGGGAGTGTTGATCAAAATCCTGAGCTAAAAGCATGCTGTGCAGTCCCAGACTATGTTTGTTTTGGTAGCATCATGAGGAAAAAGAACAGATTTGGATTTTAATGAAGAGGTATATTAATTTTACCACAAAAGAAGTACTTTATGTCACCACAGCCATCTGCCATTGCTGTCCCTCAGAGCTTTCACCTTTGGTTTCCTGGTGCTATGCAAGCCCACAACAGCGCGCTTAGCTCCATCCTGTTGTTTTGTTGGCATCAGTTTTATTCTTTTAGGAGAAGCAGCAAGCAGCCTTTTCTTTCCCTTTCACCTCTTCTAGAGGAGCAGAATGGGGGGGTGGTGGTGGTGGTGTGTGAGGGGGGAAGACAAACACAGAGACGTCAGCTGTGGAGATCCACAATGCCTTCAGACTGTTCTCAATGCCTTCAGACTGTTCTTTCACCTACAGAGGGCTTGATCCGGGCTGTGAAGAGAACAGTTATTGCCTTCTCAAGCTCCAGGGCCTTCTGCATGAGATTCTTGAAGAATCACTTAAGTATTAAAACAAAAGTAGCATTGACTTGATCAGCCAGTTCCTTGAGACAAAACTCCCATGACTGAGACTTCTCACCATAGTCATTGCCAAGCATACAAAACTTTCCTAAACAAGATTTACTGAAAGCCTTGAGTGCGTGCCTTTTCACTTACGGACACCCTGCTATGGAGTAACCATGCCACCTTACATATCTCCCAAGATCTATTTCTTGATTGGATGGCATCTATCCGATTGTTTTCCAATGGACAGCTTTAACCACAGAGAACTATAGAGATATTCCTGGGGACCTGAAGGAATTTTTGATAATAGCAAACAAATACCAAGGATCAGATAGAAAATACTGTACCTGATAGAACCAGTGCATACTTCCGCAGCGTGTAGACAGAGATGTTGCTTACGTGATACAGATCTACAAGGCAGCAGCATCGTTCTTCATCTACATATTTTTTCTACAGTATGGGTTGTTTTTTAATCATTGCAGGGCCTTGAAGAAGAAGGACCGGAGGTAACGGGCACAAACTTGAACCTAACGAGTTCCATCTAAACATAAGGAGGAACTTCTTTCCTGTGAGGGTGGCAGAGCCCTGGAAGAGGCTGCCCAGGGAGGTGGTGGAGTCTCCTCCTCTGGAGACATTCAAAACCCGCCTGGACATGTTCCTGTGCAACCTGCTCTGGGTGGACCTGCTTTGGCAGGGGGGTTGGACGAGATGATCTCCAGAGGTCCCTTCCAACCTCATATCATTCTGTGGTTCTGTGACTCTGTAGATTTCTCTTGCACTAAGGTTTTTGCAAAGATAGGAGAAGTAGCAGAGTGAATTCTTCTCTGTTTCTTTTGGTGGGTTACAGTTTCTCGTATACATCTGGAATAGGACCCCAAATTCTGTCATTTCTTCTTTGCTGGCTGTATCTCTCCCAGTTTTGTGTCTGGGTTGGTTGGCCAAGGGACAAAATCCTATAGTGTAAAGGCCTGAACTGAGCTATCTGATTGGTACTGAAGTTATTCTGACTAATCATAAGCTCATCTCTCTCTCATCATGACCTGGTTCTGGGGTGAAGAAATGGAAAAGGAGGAAGGCTGGGCACTCGCGTGGTGTTGAACTAACTTGGGGCTGCTCACAAGACAAGATTTGCCCAACTAGGTGTCAGGATTGTAAGAGGTACAAGTTACTATTTGGGAGAGTTTTCCTGTTGCCTTTTCTTACGTCTGTGTGGAGCAGCTGTGGGGACAAAGAAGAAAAAGGCTTCTCTTCAGAGTACCATCTCCTGCCTGAGCCTAAAATTAGGATTGCTTATCCAGCCTTGCAACTTGAAGGAAAGCAAGAACCACACTATCTAGTATGTAGATCTCGTTAGGGTGTTACAACATTTGTTCCCTAATTCAGGCCTCTCTTTTCTTTGCAAATCACGCAGAAAGACATCCTGTTTCCAACAGATTTTTGCCAGACCGTTTTGGGGGAGTGTGATTTCAACCTCTGCTTTGTTTGCAGACTACTCGCTCCATCTGTTAGTTGTTTGGTGTTTGTGATGAGTGGTTTGTGGCCTAAATTGCATAAAGTCTTGTTCTTAGCAGGAATGAATCAATACACAGCTACACTCTTTTACTCTTCAAAAAACCAGAAATGCCTGGCACATTGTTTTGCTTCCAGTCCTTGATTGGTTGCCTGAATTTTTTTGGTGAAGAGAATAATAACCAATGAATATTCAAACAGTGATTAATTTATAAGAGGAATTGTTTTCCAAATGAAAGCATCCTTCAAACAATTTTTATCGTGAAGAGGAGGGAGTACAGTGTCCATAAACCCATCAGGGTAGCATGCCTTCCCCAAAGCCAGTAGAGTATCTGATCTTCATTTCCATAAGTCATGGCTTTATCCAACCCTTTTGTGGGATTTAGGAGCTCTGGATCCAACAGCCTGAAGGCTAAGATTTAAGCTGTAGTGGAAGGTGAAAGCTCTTCAGTGAGGATCACTGTAAATAAGTTTGTTCAGTTGCGGTTACGAAGGGAAGGATAGAGTTTGAAGGCAGTGCCAGTTTGGTCAAGTGTGTTGACTGGAAGGTGGCTTAGACCTTTGTCATCGTCCATAAATATAGTCATTTAGGAGCTGAGAATGAGCTTGTGGGATCATTGAAGGCCACATCTGCCCAGTTTTGCAGCTTCTTCTAGTCCAAGCACCGTTTCCTCTCTTCCCTTCCCCACCCTGCGTTAAGGTGCCTTGTGCCTCCCTTGCGCTGCAGGGAGGTGCTGGCAATGTGGTGTAGATCAGAAGACGCATTGGGAAAGGGAAAATTCGACGTTGACTAATGCCCGATTAAATCATATGTTTGGGATCTCCTGAGTCACGAACTGTGAGAACTTTCCATGAGAATTACGAGCCATAACTCAAGCGGGCAGCTCTGGGGCAGTCGCACAGCTGCATGAGGCGTGCAAGCTACCCTTTTGCACTTGAGATTGAGGGTTTTATTTATTATTATTTTTTTTAATTTATCAGGCTGTGAGGTGCCTGAGCCCCTAGAGGGTGCTGACAGCACAACAGAGAGAAGCTCTGCCTCCACAGCTCCAGCTGCAGGGCAAGGAATTGACTTTATCGTTCCTTTCCGATCTTTACCCTGTATCGTTTCCCAAAAACATCCTTAAATCGGATGGTCCAAGCTGCTTGCAGGTTGCGGGAGGCACGATGCTGCCAAGCATCAGGCAGAGAGCGGCATCAGGCAACAGTTCATCGCACCCAGGGCTGGGGTTTGTTTTTTGGGGGGGGACACAATGGGGAGAGCCCCCCTTCCTGCAGATCAGCGCAAGCAAACTTGGGGTGGGATGACAAGTGTGGTTTTTTCCGTGCACCCCTGCGGTGCAAAGGAATGCGAGGCCTTACAGAGCTGCAACAAATGTGTTTAAATAAATTACTGATGGAGGGGGCTTCATGGTTTCAAAAATCTCAAAAGGGTTTTCTCATCAAGACTTCCTGATGTAAAATAATAATAATAATAAAAAAAACCCCAACGCTATCAGGGATCAAACAAGACGCTTTCTCTGTTTCTTGCTTCTCCCACACTGCGTGTGGAAGGAAGGAGAAACACAGGAAACGGGCAAACGGGCATTAATCCTTTTCTGCCAAAATTTCTGTTAGAAAAGGTCTCCTACCTTTACCATCCGACTGTTCGGCTGCTTTGCAGGATTGATTTGATACATTGATTCTATTATGGCAGAGCTTGCAAAGAGTGAAAGAACATGAAATACGGTTCCCTAAAGAGCAGATTTCTTGGTCAAGAAAGATTCTTACAGACTAGCAGCAGAACGAGAGCGCTAGCAAGTATGCTAAATAAAAGCAGATACCAATCATAAACAATTACATATGTGCTTAAAAATTCTCCTCCTGACATCTTTACGTTTGCTGGTGGAAGTCACCTTATGAATATCAGCAGATGAATTATTCTATATGGGTAAGGAGTTGAAAAACCAAAGGACATCTCACTTTTTCCTTTAACCTTGGGGAATAGAAAAGATCTGGCTCTTGCATCTCTTTTGAGAATACAGTCACTGCAAGGGGAAAAAACCCATGTGCGTTGGAAGGCTTCTGAATACATCTAAATAACAGGCATATCAATGAAATGCCAGGCTTTGGGCTGAACGATAACCCGTATATAAATCATACGGTGTGCTGGTTGCTTCAGGTTTACGCTGAGCTGCAAATCTAGCTCTACTGGGAAGTTTGCACAGACGGACAAAACCAGACCGAAGTACATCTGCCTCATCCATTTGTATAAGCAGAACTGAGCTGATGGCCTTAAATCTGCAAGGGAAACTAGAGATCTTTTTATATTCCGGCTAGAAGAGCATCCCCGTTTATCTGTTTGTCGTTAGAACTAATATCTTGTGGTCACCCAAATATTAATTTTAAATAATATTTGTTCTGAATGTAATTGCCTTTCTTTGATGCATACCCTCTTGCAATCAGTCTGGTTTTTTGAGAAGGTATTAATTATTGTCACTTCTCAGCTAAATAGTTTCGTTGCATAACTTTCAGCCTGCGGTTTGATTGTAAACTTTCTCCTTTGAATATTCGTTAACGCGTCTTGGATGTCTAAACTTACAGCACGGTATTGTTTCTGGCTGCTGATCGTGTGACTCAGATTTTTTTAAACAGTAGATGGATAATTGGCAAGTAACAAACTTTCGATACAAATTAATCATTCTGGCATTATGGAAAATGTAGGATTCTCAAGGATTTCCAGAAATACCTACTGGCTATATGAATATTCAGAAATAATGAATAGTATTACTCACAGCCAACTGCAGTTTGGCAGTCATGCCTGCGAAATAGTTTTGAACAAGGTTTATGCCTGTTTGTTTTTTTGCTATTCAGCTAGAACAAGTGCTATCACTTCCTAACCCGTGATTAATTCAGCGTTGCCAAATCCTGTGATTTTTATCGCAAGTCTCGTGATACTTGGTGGGTTTTTTTTTTCCCCTATAACTTCCCATTCCTGGAGACATTTAATTAGGTGAGAATCTCAGTTTTCATTTGTATGGAAGTAAGTTTCTACTCCTCGAGCTGTGAAGAAGTTTGAGAATCTGACCCAGGGGCATCCTAAAGACAGCCACAACCCCAGAAAAAATACAAATGAATCTAATTTTTTATTTTATTTTTTTTTTTCCTCATGATCTTCAGACAGCTCCTCAAACATCCCAGTTTGATGGGGCACTACCCTTAACAGACTTTTCCCCTTTCCCTCCCTAAATTTGAAACGCTGGCCCGTTTTCTTCGAAGGGGGGGAAGGCCTGATCCTTGTGGAGCTGCAGCGAGGCCACACGGACAACGTTCAAAGCGCTCCCTCGCCACCTGTACTCTTAGCTCAACCCAACCGATCAGAACGCATTTTTTTTTTCTTTTTCCTTTTTGCTTCATGTTATTTTGTTCAAAGGTCAAATTCTTGGGTTCCCAGGCGCAATGAAACCCAT
Source organism: Arenaria interpres (assembly GCA_013399435.1). Taxonomy (NCBI): domain Eukaryota; kingdom Metazoa; phylum Chordata; class Aves; order Charadriiformes; family Scolopacidae; genus Arenaria; species Arenaria interpres. The sequence continues at coordinate 26,491 of VXAK01018319.1, read as the reverse complement.
TACACTCTGTGCTATTACAAGGCGACCCTCCCTACGGCCTGAAATAGGAGCCACGTTGCCTTCTCAGGCTAACCTGCCATGAGCAGTAAAAAGTGAAGCTTTGCATGACGAACCTCCTATGATGTGCGCGAATGTGCAGACGTTCATAAGAAAAAATTTTTTCAGTTACAGGGGAGAGATCTTCAGGCTTTTCACAGATGAATTTGCCTTGAGTATTCCCACCCAGCGACTCCCCTCTCATCCCACTTCTTTTACTCAATCGTGCAGGAACCAGTCCCGGTCTCTGTGAATGTGCTTGCTGTTTATAAGTGTTTCCAATAGGAAAAGTGTGTGTACTGCTGGAGTAAATAACCTACAGTTGATGGGTTGTTCAGACTATTTGATTAGGGTTTTTCAGAGCTGGCTGAAAAGCAGGATTTCCAGTTTGTGAGGATTTTTCATTTTATTTTTTTTTAAAGAAATTTGACTTTGGTCCAATTGGCCTGAAAACTTTCTTTTTTTTTNCTGAAAACTTTTTTTTTTTTTTTTTTTTTTTTTAATTTCCTATGAACTGAAAAAATATGCTCCAGAGACATTGGCCAGGGATGCCTCATGCAGCAGTCAGACTGAGGAGAAAGAGGTTTTCAGCCTCTTTCCCCCCCTCAGATGTTTCACCGCTCTGTTTCCCTGCTGCCAAGCCGTAATGCCACCATCCCTGTAACACAGCCCGGGCTCTCTCTGGCCACGGCAGTCCTGCCCTTCCTCTTCTTCCTGCCCCTTCATCCTCCTCGCTACTGCGCCTCTGCTGGAGGGCATGAGGGGAACCATCTAGAAATAGAAAATTCATTGCTTGGCCCCTCTGCTACTGGTGGCCACCCAGGAGAGAGGGCAGCACCCAAGCAGGAGAGGGAGACAGCTCCTGCCCTGGCCTGCAAGGTGACATTTTTATCCAGGGATGAGGCTTTTCCTTCTGCCTCAACAGCCACTTTCTAAGAAAATCAGTGGTGAAATGTATGCTCGCTACTGCTTCTGCTCTTCATGCTTAATCTGAAGGGAAGACTCCGATCTATTGCGTTTTGGATTAAGCCTTTTCCTAGTAGGGCGGAATTAAAATGGACAATTAAGAAAATAAAGTGATTTTGTCATGGAGCAGAAGACTGAACAGGGGTCTGGTTAAACTAAACATGAAAGGCAAACACATTTATTGCCCTGACCAGCATCACTGGTTTGACCTGTGTGACATTTTCTGCCTCCAGACTCTCCCTTAAACTTGTGAGAAGTTTTGATCCTGATCTGACCATTGCAGCTGAAATGAGAAGGGGAAAAAAAAAAATTGCCAGCAAAGGAAAGGCACCATAAAATAGACTATAGTGGAAGGAAATTAAAGATAAGGAGAGCTATGAGAGAGTCGCTGTTGAAATGCACATTTCACTGACAGGGCATTCGCAACAAGGAATGATAAAAAGGAGGAGGGGACGTATCCTGCACACACGGGGAGTCGGTGAGCTTTCTCCTAAGAGCAGGAAAAAGCACAGTGCGTGACAGAAGGCCTGGAGCCCTGTCTCCTGCCAAACTGACCCAAAAATGTGGATGGATCTCATTTCGAGTGGCTTTACCCAAGCCCTTTTCCCCACCAGCTGGCCCGGCGTGCGTGGCGGGGCTGTGTGATGCCGGAGGGGAGCCCGTTCCCTCTTACCGTGGAGTCACTGTGTGACAGCCACCTGCCTGCTGGCGTACAGATGCCCGTGTCCTCACTTGATGAGTCAGGAAATCCTCCCTCGTCTTCTGTGCGTGAGTTGAAAAAGTGCTGATTTCATGTCTTTTTGGATTTGACTGGTGTATTTGGGAGGTTTCTTTCCAGTCAAAACAAAACAAAAAAACCCAAACCACACTGCCAGATGCTACTCTGCTAGTATATCATTAAACAAAGAAAGCAGTAATTTGGTCACAGATACATATGGTATGGGGCTGATGGAGTCAGGCTGAGGAATCAGAGGCTTCAAAGAGGCCGGGAAATAGGCCATGCAATATGCCTATTTTTTAATATGATTAGAGACGGTTAAGAATGGGAATTTGTTGACAAAAAAAAAAAGAGTTCTGGAGTTCTCTTCCTGTTCAAGGACAAAAAGCAATTTTTAAATGGGAAATGTTGAAAGTTGCTGGCCTCATCTTCTGTATCCCATGCATCTACCGTGGTGACTCATGGAAGCTGCGGTTCTCGTGATCTGCTCTCCTCCAGGGCTGGCGTTCCCCGTTCAGATGACTCTTTCCATCATGAGCTGCGGGAGTCCAAATAAAAAGAATACTGTGGTGCACTGTGGAAAATGTGCTCAAGCCCAAGAGCCAAAGAGGAAGGAGAAGGGGGGCTCACAGCACTTGAGTTACTGCTCCCGTGAGACAATAGGACTGAGAAGATGACTGGAAAATGAGGCTGAAAAGAGACACTGTGATTTTTTTTTTTGTTACAACCGCTTTTCGTGATTTGTGTTAGCTTATCCTGGAGCTAAAAATTTTACTTTTTGTGTCGGGAAATCAAAAACTTCTGAGAAAATCAAAACTTTCTCATGGAAAGCGCATTTGGCAGAATTCACGTTTTCTTTTAGCAAAGGCGGTAACGCTTCAATGGGCTTTCTGATCCGTTCTGCTTCCCATATTTAGCCTTGTTTCAAGTGGGACTGAGCATGGGGTGCGGTTCCTGCATCCATAACCACGCTTATGTAGATGTCTAATTAACCAGTTTGATCAGCTGTCACTGGGCTTCTACCTGCAAATGTGCTTGCAGCTCTTCTTGAGAATGCTGCTTTAAAAGTAGGAGCTCCCAAGAGGCTGAATGGTAAGAATAGCACGATATTTCGAGTGATGACATATGGTGTCCCTTCCCTTCCTTCTAGCTTCAGTTCTGAGCCCACATACTTGGCAGCCTGATGCAGCAAATCAGAAGAGGTCTAGTGGAACAGATTTGCTAGAATTCCAGGCTTTTGTGTGCAACCTCCCGTGCCGAAATATATAACTTGAATGTTGGGTAGGCACAACAAAGCTCGTTCTGCAGTTGCATAGCTTCTAGTGAGAGACACAGGCATGGTGTGTAAAAATGGGTCCCTTTATGAGTTCCTGGTCTAGTGGACTTGTAAAAATAATGAATAGGGCATCCACCACGCTGTACCTCTCTGCTTGGTCTGCAAGATGTGCCGGCTCTTGCAGTTTTGTCAAGCTGGGTGGGATCTAGGGAGCCTTAGCTCTGAAACTTGTGGGAGTCTCCAAGCTCATTTTGAGAAAAAAAAAAAACCCACACCTGACTCTTATATTCTTGAAGGTGACTCAGGTGAACTTGAAGATTTGGAGCATTTGAAGCATTCCCCTCTCTCTTCCCTGTGGGCAGTAGCAGGAAGGGTGAGGAGAGCCTTTCTGTAAATGGTGGCATGAAGTCCAGGGACTGCAGCATCCTGTACCCTTTCCTCTCTGTAAGTGGCACTCCCCTTCTAAACGGCTCCTTGTATCATGCGCGGCACCAGTTCAACCAGACAGGAGAATGGTGTGCTGTGGAAAATGGAGTTCTGTTACAGGACCGGGTGTTTTTATGGGGAAAAAGAGCAATCTGTTAAGCACCCTGCTTAGACACAGAAAGCAATGTGTGATTCTGCCTTTGCTAACAGCACGGAGTGAGTAACTCCCCATGTCATCCCGTTGGCCTTTATCTTGTGGAATTTATTGTGTTGGGTGTTACACAGTATCTTCGCTTTCCTGGGCATTTTAAATATAAATCACATTATAGAGCAGAACACCATTGGACAGACAAGATTGCTTTGTTCTTCTGAAAGCAGCAGAGGTCTGCTCTCTGCTGCCCCATAGCATCTCTGATACACGGGGACCTTGCCACCAACAGTCATTGGAGGCTACTAAACCTACCTTTTCTTATGACTCTTCGGTTATCTTCCAAATCTAACTTTATATTTTCACATTTGACATGGTCCAAGAGCTCCTTTGAGAGCTTAGTAAAATTCCAAGGAGAAAGTGCCCACAGTGTGAACTTAGAAATAGGAAACGGCCAATTCAATCATTTGTCTTTTGACGGAGAGCCACCTCCATTGGAGGTCACACACAGCCTTCCCAGTGACCAGAAAAGGCAGAGAGGGCAAAACAGATCATTTGCATTGACCAGCTACTCTGAGTGACTGGGAACACAGGCTGAAATGGCAGCTTGCTTATTGTGTAGAGATATGGATTACTTAATCAGTGTAAATGAATAGTAGCTTGTTAATACTTTTTCTCTGCCGCACTGAGTAACATGGATGGAGCACAGAAACGTACGGATGACAGGGGAAATAAAAGAAATTTGCAAATAAGGGGGAGAGATTTGAAGTGGCTTATAAGAGTCACCAGGTTTTGTCCTCCTAAAGGAAAGAAGGGTGGCTTTTAGACTTGTGAGTTTGGAGGTTTGTTTTCTGCTCTTTACACTGAAACTGTGAGTCTTATTTGGGCCACAAAACTGCTAAGGAAACAGTGAACCACAAGAATAAAGGTAATAAAAACTGCAGGGTGGAGAGGGAAAGAACGTATTTTCTAGACTTGGTTTCATACAAATGAGTGACTAAAACTTGGGAAAGATAACTTGCTTAGAATTTCTGTCTCTTCAGTTCACAATGGACATCCTCAAGCTCTCCATAATTCTTTTAGATAAATGAGGACACATCCAAGTTAAACATGCAGATATTTCTAATGTGGAAGACCTTCAAGAGTTCAGTGCAAGTAAGAGGAATCAGGACAGTGAACTGAGAAGATACCCAGGTTTGCAGCTCGAGAGACAGGGTAGGGGAGAGGCAAATGGCTTGAAAGGAGGCACGTGAGACCACAGACACTTTCTGTGCTTGATCTGGTACTAGAAGGGAAGTTTTTCTGCTCCCTTTTTGTCAGGAAGCTGGATTTCTCAGCTGTAGGGTGGAAAAAAAAAAGAGCATAAGTGGGAGCAGTCTTTGGGAATCACTACTATCACTACTATCGAGTAGCCCAAGAATATTGAACAAATGTCTGTGTATTTTTCCTATTCAGGGGTGATTTCATCCAGCAGTTCCTTAGATCGTACGCCATTCAGTGTTTTCTCTGCAGTTGCCTTTATTGTTTTATCCAGGAATTTGTTTGATGTTGCAGCGATATAAGGTACCACTGGGAAGGGAAAGTATGACAAAGTTACCTAAACCTTTTTCAGAAATAGCTTTGTGTTTATCGGGTTTTTGTTTTAGGACTAGAGGTTTGATGAGGTGTGAAAGTGCCGGTTCTGGAAGGGACCCGGAGCCCTTATATTTTGGTGGCAAATGATAAAGACCAGGGCTCTGGGCCTGGGCGTTATGGGGGGTCTGTTGCCTTTATGTGCACAGTCACAAACATCATCAGGAAGAAAACAGAGCTGTGACTCAATCAGCAAAATGAACTACGTGACCAGCAGCAAAACTCACGGAGTTCCCCCTGCCCTTCCCTCTTACGTGAGTTTCCATGTTTTGGGGAGGAAAGGAAAAAGAATAGCTAATTACCTTGAATTCTGCAGCAGAGAATGGAAATTAAATCTGTATGAGAGTTTGGCACCGGGAGAACAGAGGCGGCTTAAAAGCAGCTCTGGAGTTTGGTTTATTTTGATTCAAAACTTGTGAGAAGGGGATACTGTCATTTGTGTAATTATTTTTGTTGTTTGTAGGGGAAAAATAGGTTAGGCCCGGAGAGCTCTCCCTGAGAGCCTGGGCAGTCCCACTGGAACAGCTCTTACCCTTGCTACCTTCTCTCTTGTCACCCACAGCTGCTCTTTCACACCACTCTGCTCCCCTTTGTGGAGCTGGAGACTCCTCAAGGCACGTTGGACCTTTTCTCCTCATGCTTGGAGACAAGGCATCAGACTGCTTTTCTCATTGTTTCCCCAGTCCCGAAGAAAGAGAGACAGATGGGACGTCTTCGCCCTTCTCTCCTTCAGCTTAAGGTGGAAGTTGGGAGCACAACCTGTTCCTCTGGCTTGCTGGTGAGCACAGTTCATAGTGCTTAGAGGAGTTTTTCCCTTGTTATCCCTGCAGAGAGTTCTGGGGGCAAGGAGAGGCCAGCTATGGGGCTCCCACTGGGTGATGGTCTTGCCTCCAGGGCCAGCTGAGTGCTGGTGGAAGAGTGCTGCACAGGAACCAGTCCGCATGTAGGGATGCAGGGAACCCAGCCACCAAGTTAACTGCTGTTCATGCACTTCAAATCACATATTCAGCAGTCCTGAAAAGTACAGAAACAGCCTCAGTTCCAAGCTGTCCCTTTTTGTGGCAGGTAATTTAATTTCTTCCTGGAGGGACCAACGTTCAGATGATGAAAAGCCTTTGTCTTTGCATGGGGCTGTGTGAGATGGCAGCAGATGAAATCTCCCAGAATCAAAGAAAACATGACCACCAACTAGGTCCAAGTTACCATCCTTTGGATTTCCGTGCAGACTGCAGCTGTCCTGCTGGTGCCCTTTCCAAAATCAAAGCCCTCCACTCTGACAGCCAGTTAGCGGGACTACAGCTGCCTCTTGGAAAGGAGTGAAACAAGCTGGCACGAGTTCTCTTGCATTCTCTCAATGGAAAGTTACGTTTTCCTTCTATGACAGCATCCACTTGGGATACTAAAATAACTTTCCAGTGCCTAATTAAGCTTCCACTTCCTTATTGGGAATAGATGATGGTACAGAAAGACTGAGATCTGCCCAGTGCAAATAAGTGGGTAGTCAGGGGGTACGAACCAAGGATCCTAACTCCTGGGTCCGCCGAAGCTAATACCGGGCAACCCCAATTTGCCTGGATTTAGGAACAGATGCTTGTATTGGACTGACATTTATTCAGGGATTGAGGCCCCAGCCTAAGGAAAGCTAACTGAAATAGTCTTTCTATAAAAAAACATACATTAGAAATGCTCCCTACAATTATTTCTATAATTTCTCTCCCAGATTTTTCCATTTTTTATTAAAACAATTTCAACATTTTTCTTTCCTTTTCTTTTTGATGCAGAAGGGAAAGAAAAGCGTGACAGTATTCCAGAAAAAAAAAAAAAAGTTCCTTTCCAGAAACCGTGGAAAAAAATTCCTCAAAGTCTGTAGCAATTCTTTTCTATGGCTTTAGTCAACGTACCTGACATGACAAGATCTGCCCCACATTGTGAATTTACGCTTCTACTCTGATGAGTAAAGTGATTTAAAATACTCATTCCCTCCTCCAGCTAAGCCTTCTTCCATTCCAGTCCTGTCTTTATTTGCCATTTTCAGACATGGCACAATGACTTTGTTTAATGGATCAGACCAATAATTGCCTGCAACGGAACTTGTAGTGGAGAACTTCCCTCTGGTTTTCTCTGTGAATAGAGTGAAAAGAGACCAAATCAATAACCTGAGCTTTGCTGTTCGACACCATCAGCTTTGTGGTGTTCTTCATACATGCAGCAGCTACGTTCATATTTATCCTTTGAGTATATGAGTATGTGTAGCACTCCAGGGGTAATCTCCAAAAAGTTAATTTTTCAGGCATATTTCTCTCTCTGTAGAAAAGCTTTTGTGTGCAACTCTTCAGGTACGTGTTTGACTTTTACAGAAATGTTTCCTCACTGAAGTTGATGGAGTTACTCTTGATGTGCATCGAGACACACTAGGATCCCCTAGTTTAAGTGGCCCTGAGATAGGGATTTTTGTACAGCTAACCAGGTGATCACACACTTGAATCAAGGTTACAGGTTAATTCTTAAACTGTGAGCATCCTGGGACTCTTGAACTGAACCTTGGAGGAAGGTTCATTTTAGAGGTGTGGAACTAGACATATTTGTGTGTAGAAAAGTTAAGCATGGGGATATGTGACCTTGCGAAAGCAGCATTTAAGTTAAATAAAATCGCTCAAACCAGACCTTCCCTCTCAAGGAATTTGGTCTTACCTCTCTAAAAAAAAATAAAATAAAAAACCCCCAACATTTTCAAAGCCAAGTTAACAGAGACCCTGAGTAGAAATGCATTGCAAGCTCCTAATTCAGCAAAATATGTTGGCTTAGATGTTTTGGTTTGTTGGTTTAGATTTTTTTTTTTCTTTTTGGTGTGGTTTGATGTGTGGGTTTGGTTTTATTTTTAATTTTAGCATTTTAAAGCTTGTCTGTCCTTTGTACCAAAGCACCGAATAAAATTAAACACGGGGGGGTGTGAAGTATCTGTTCTGGCTACTGATGGACTTGTTCTGTGCTTGAGTGAGCCTTATTTCTTACCGACTTAAGAAATGAAGCTGTCAAAAGCTAAGAAATTTTTATACTTCCCTAAAGATGAACTGCAACCCAAATAGCGAAGAAGTCAGATCACTTTGCGAAACAAAATTTCAATTTCTCCTAAGTGGTTTCCTTGGGTTGGCTGTCACTTTGGAGGAGATCTTGTCATCTCGCAAGGAGGTGTTTCCGGTGTATTACGCCAGCCGGGAATTCAGGTAGCAATAAAGTGAAAGCACACAAATATATTTTCTTTGTAATGCTATTACTTGGTGACAAATCAGTATTGAATACACACTAACTGTGTTTAGAGGACTGATTGTCTACTGATTAGGATGTAAGGCTAAATGGCGAGCACATCAGGGGTGATGCTCTGGGCTCTGTGATTTTGTCAGAAAGCCGCCGTTGGTTTTTAGGATTTACACCCCAGTATTTATTTGCTTGACCCCTTGTTTCTGAAGTTTTTGGAGGCTGGGAGAGAATCTGGAACTGTGGGGTATAATTCTGACACCAGCATCCTGTGATGCCAAAGGGAAGTGAGGTGCCTTTAAACTTTCTCCTTTTCTGTGCATCAAGTGTAGGCTGATATGGAAGGACCTATGTCAGATTGGGATTTACAGCCCTGCAGCCTTTTCTAGAGTTCAGCGTCTGCATTGTTCCCTCCCAAAATAATGGAGGCAAATCCACTTTCCTCTTTCCGCATTTTCTCCTCCTCCTCTCCTCTCTTCCTTCTTTCATGTTTGTTTTAAATAGAGCAGGAACTTCAGCTGGTCCCATGATTTTACCCCTCCATGTAGACCGCTAGTGGTCGGGTCTCTTACCAAAAGCCTCCCACCATGAACATCTTCCACTTTCCTTCATGGAGACCACTAGTGGTTGGGTCTCTTACTAAAAGCTTCCCACCATGAACATCTTCCACTTTCCAGGAAGCGGTCCATCTGCCTGGCTATCAGCTATTCCCGCAGGGGTGCTCTCCGGCCCTCCTGGCAGATATCCAGCTGGGCAGGACAGGATTCAGACCCACAGGGAAGGAGAGTGAGTGTGACTTGATAGCTTAGTGGGTAGGACGTGTCTCTGGGGAGATGGGAGACTGCTCTACCATAGTGAAATTGCTAAGGAAGGCATTGGGTTTGGGTCTTGCGCTCTAAACCTACTTTTCTATTCTGACTGTCAGACTGGTATATGAAAGGTAGGTGCTGCCTTTGGCTGTGCTTTAACTGTTAGGGGTGCTACAGGTTGGCTCTGACTGCATCTGTGGGATGAAGCTTGACGTGAGAAATCAGCGGAGCAGTTCCTAGGAGAAGGATGCTGATGGGGGTGGGAGGCCCAGCACTCTGGAGTTAGCCCCAGATAAGTGCGGAGATGGCAGGCACCTAAGAAAGCTCTGCTGGCAGAAATCATCATCTACAGGCTTGGGAAATCGGTGGTCTACACGTGGGCTTGGAGACTCAACCTACTGTCTCTGCGCGTGTAAAATCAGTGTGAGTGCTTAATGTCATCCGTGGATCTGGCCGTAACCTGTGTATGCCTCTATTTTCATATCAGTAATTTGGAAACTGCTATGCCTGAAAGATGAGGATAAGTAAATCTGGTTTAAGCCAGACCTTGATGAAGTTGATGTAAAGATACTTGTGAGTTTCACAGGCCTTGGAGCAGCTCTTGTAAATAATTGCACGAGCACTCCAGAATCCTTCTAATGGAATGTGCTATGGGCATGGTGAGCGCCTAAAATATTTATTCTGATAAAAAAAATCTATTCCAATTCTGATGGGTAGCTTGTTAGCAGTAAGAAAATACTTACAGGAGCTTAATCAAAATAGCATGAGAAACAGGGAGATGCAACAACAATACTCGTCTGCTTTCGGAGCTGTGGTGGCGGTTACGGCATCTACCAAATATGTAGGCGTTTGTGTGAGCTCCAGTGTTTGTGGTGGCGTTTGTGCGACTCAAGAAAGCAGTCGCTTTCTTTAGGATAGCACCCAGCTGCTACCGCTGCTCAGTGACCCCAGCGCTACGCCAGGACCCAGGACGGGCTGCGCTTCGGTGCCAGCTCCGTCGCGGGGTTGCTGAGTGGGACTCAGTCCCGTCACTTCTCCTTGCCGGTCCAACTGCCTGTGAAATGAAATTTTATTTAATGGTGGGTTTGGTTTTTTTTTGCAAAGTGCTCAGTTTGGAAGAAAAATCGGGAAAATGCAGGACTCGTAACAATAATAGTGTTTGCTTTCTTTAGACCGCTTTCATGTGGTAGGCTTAGATTTTTCTCTTCCATTTTTGTGTATGTTAGTACCTGCAGAGGCTGAATGGAAACTATTTGGGTGCAACAACGACTGGGGAGGAAAGGGTTACCTCAGGTTGAAAAATAAATATATATTTTTTTTTTTATTGTATCCTGCTGTATCAAATATATCTTTGAATTCTTCTGGTTTCTTATTGTCTGTTTAGATCATACACAGCACCCATTGTATGTTCTAACCGGTCTTAATTCTTTGCAAATGTTCCGCCCTAAAACTGCCTGTGTTTCCAGTCCCACTGTCATAAAAGTAATTGACTTCATAGGGTTATTATGTATTTGCCTAATTATTGATATTTCTCTCTGCCGTATGATGCTAATTTAACTTTTACTTTTTCCATCTTGGATTTATTCCTGATTTTCTTGTATACTACTACTTTTTTTTTTTGTCCTGGCAGTATGTTGGCTTGGGCTCCAAGTATCAAATTTAACTGTGACAGGGTCTCTATTCAATTCAAAAGTTAATTTTCCAGTCTTTATTTTCCTCAGTATTGACATGGGACACAGTTCCAATAAACAGTTCGTATACCATAGAATCTCTGACGACATACCCATTTCTGCAAGCCGGGTTTTGGTTTTTTTCCATCTCTGCATATATTCCCATATGCAGAAATTGTATTTGTGGGATATTTAGTAATATATTTCCCATAAACCAAAATTTTGCCTGAGTTTATTGCTCACTGGTTGCACAATTGTTCTTTATTAGAAAAAAACCCAACTCCTTCTAGTTTTTTAAAAAGCATTCTGTGCACTTCACCTTCAGTTAGTTTTACTATGGATGAAATGGCCTCAAGTTGCGCCAGGGGAGGTTCCGATCGGAGATTAGGAAAAATTTTTACATGGAAAGGATTCTTAAGCCTTGGAAGGGGCTGCCCAGGGAAGGGGTTGAGGCACCATCCCTGCAGGTATTTAAAAGACGGGTTGACATAGAGCTTAGAGACATGGTTTAGTGATGGTTTTTATCAGAGTTAGGCTGATGGTTGGACCAGATGATCCTAAACGTCCCTTCCAACCCAGACAATTCTATGATTCTATAATGAAACCCCTCCAGGACCTCAGACCAGCAGTGTGCAACTGCTCGACTTCCAGAAGGGTGTTTGGAGATTTAATGCTATCCCAAACTACCTTTTGGGATACGCAAACATCCCTGCTTAGTTCAAAGATAAGATGGCCCAAATAATTATAAAAGGGAGGTTCTTACTAGCGACACAGGGTTGTGAATCAAACAGGGGACCTTGGGTTTGGGTTTTAAATTTGCTACCTAGGAAATTCCACTTTTGTGTCTGTTTGCAAAAATACATGTGAATGTTATAGTAATCTGAACACGCGCACTTGATGTCCTTGGTAGCCATTGCTAAGGTTTACACTGGCTCTAAACTGAACGTATCCAGAAGCTTGTGAATTCTGTGTCAAGTCTTATAGAGATAAAATCGAGTATTGCACATTTAACTTGTGTATTTTGAAGGTACAAGCAGGACTTAACTGGTGGAAGAGCACTGTGTTGGACTTCTGCACGGGGACTGGGTAGAGAATAGTAACTGTCTGACTAGAGTCAAGAATATCTTCTGAATGATGTCACTCTCTCAGTGAATATGATCACTCATGTCATTTACTTGCTGCCTTTGAACAAGCAGAAAAATCCCTAATAAAAATACAAGTCTGTTCGTGAGCAATTCATAAAGAGAGAAGGGAGGTAATGTCTTATTAAATAAGTGACACCGAATAATTTGCTCCGTCCAGATTTTTCCAGCAACACAGTTAACTCCGTCAAACTGCATTTCCTGACATTTAATGAGTAATTTCTGGTATATACATTTAACCAGGAAAAACAGGAAATTCACCTCTATGGAGAAAGCCAACAAAAGACCTGTGTGTTGGGACAAAGTTAAAACTGCAGTAGGAACTTTAACATATTCATTTCCTGGTTTCTTGTTATATTGATTATGCATTCTTTGCCTGCCGTTAATTGAAGCCCAAGGCTTTCTCAACAGGTGTATGAAGTTAGGCTTATGTCCGCGTCAGACAGACACTCAAATTAAATAGTCTGATTTTTCAGAAATACTGGATATACTTCAGCTCCCTTTTGCTGAAAAGCTGCTCTTTCAAAAATCACATCATGGGTATTGAATTTAATTTCCCGAATGGCAGCTGGGTTTAAACACTGGGACTGGGGAAAAAAAAAAACCAACAACAAAAAAAAAGGTTGTTGAGGTTATTTTGTGAGAACAAAATGTGCTGCTTTTCTTGAGGTTATCAATGCATCTGTGGTCAACCTGGTAACAGAGCTTGTCTTTGGGCATGGCTACCATTGCGTGCTTTGGAGATGGGGGCAACAGATGGGGGCAACAAGAAGGGCAACAAGCTAGGCAGAAATAAAATAACTTCTTCCCTTGCTAGTTTTTTTTTATCTAACTGCTCTCAGGCAGTGATGAGTGTGTACTGTGCAGTGTGCAGGCTATAGCCTCTCCAAAATGAGGTTTGGTTATTGGTTTTGATTTTAGCATCCAACACTGTGAAAGCGTTTTTCATCCACCTGGTCTCTGGGCTTCATGGCAACGAGCTACATCTGGGACATCAGACGGGTCATCACCAAATCCCCATGAAACACCTCCCAGATTGTTTTCTCAGGGTGTTCTCCGCTCGTAATAGCTTTGTGAGCTGTAAAATCAGTGGTCCACAACGGGAAGAATGATTTGTGACTTTTTGCTGTACGACTACAAAGGACTTTCATTTATGTGAAGGGCTGGTGTTACCTGCTAGCGTTGCTACGTGCTTCTGGCATCAAAGGCCAGAATATTACCTGGCAGACAATGCGGGATCTGTACCCGTGAATGTCTTTGTGAAATAGAGACAAGAGGTCAAAAAACACATCCTCAGCCCTCAATAGCTGAAAAAAGTGCTCTGATGTGCCGATAGTGTTCACGAGGCAGACACTGAGCAGCCCTCAGTACTGGCTGCAGCACAGGTTGCTTGGTAAGGGACGATGGGTTTAGTGCTCTCAGGAAATGGCACAAATACCAAGAGATTTAAGCAAAACAAGAGCAACAATAAACAAAATTATTAAACTAAGTGGTACGCGTTCAAACAGGTGGCACCAGTTCCTGTTTCAGGCTGGAACTGCAGAGATTTTTTTTAAGCACTGGAAGAGTGAAGTCTTCAAACGGCCTCTTGATGCAGGTATTAGGGCAAGGAAGCAAAGCTGTCTTTCCATCAGTCTCGGTAATTTGTGATAGGAATTATTTAACAGAGATGGAATGATCCTGGATTATTTTTTTTTTTAACATGTTGCTATTCCTTAAAGGATGCAGAAATGAAACTTGGGCACTTCCTGCTTGTCAAGTTGTCAAATTGTATTGATATTGTAGGACAGACCTTGGTTGGTCTTACCAAGAACCCAAAAGATGTGTTTCTCTCCTTAAAGCGTAACTTGTACAGCCTCTTTGAATTCCTCTGAAGAATGACCAAAGATTGTGGTAGGAATCCAGTGTGCCCTGGACAGGCTGGAGAGCTGGGACTCTTTAGCCTGGAGAAGAGAAGGCTGAGGGGAGACCTTATGAATGCTGACAAGTATCTAAAGGGTGGGTTGAAGGAGGATGGAGCTGGACTCTTTTCAGTGGTTCCCAGTGACAGGACGAGGGGCAACGGGCACAAGCTGGAACATGGGAAGTTCCACTCAAATATGGGGAAAAACTTCTGTAGGGTGAGAGTGACAGAGCCCTGGAAGAGGCTGCCCAGGGAGGGTGTGGAGTCCCCTTCTCTGGAGATCTTCAAGCCCCACCTGGATGCCGTCCTGAGTGATGTGCTCTGGGCAACCCTGCTTTGGCAGGGGAGTTGGACTAGAGGATCTCTAGAGGCCCCTTCCAACTCTGACGATTCCGTGATTCCATGAAAGGGCAGGTCACTCCTGGTGATGCTGGGAAACCTCTCAGGTCCTTGGTCGCACAACTCACCCCACTGGGCAGCGATGGTCAGCTTGGCAGGTGCATGGCCAAGTCTCATGGAGAGGAGCTGCTGAGATGTTTTGGCCTTTCTTATTAGTACGGGACACTGTTTCCTATATTTGTCCACACACTTTCATTCCACAGATCTTGTGCTTCTGCAGGGAGCCAACAGATGAATGGTTTTGCTCTGTAGGTGTTGGGGGCACCTGTGTGAATTGTAGCGTGCATAAAATGAGACTTCTGTTTCCTTGTGGGCAGTTACATGGTTACGTGTGATTTCAGGAGACTGAATGTGATGATCTCTGTCTCTGGAGACATTCAAAACCTGCCTCAACACGTGCCCGTGCAGCCTGCTCTGGGTGGACCTGCTCTGGCAGGGGGGTTGGACGAGATGATCTCCAGAGGTCCCTTCCAACCCCATGTCGTTCTGTGATTTTGTGATCTGCCCATTCTCTGATCATCACAAACATACTTCTAAAGTAGAAAAGCATTCGTACCTGTTCAGCAAGTCAAACAATAGGGTAAAGATTTTCCTTGATTAACTACAAAATATCTCACCGCTGTTTCTCTTCTTAAAAAAGCTCACTTAAAAAAGGTAAACCGAGTTTACCTCAGTTTCGTCAAGTAAAATTAAGATATCATATATTTATTTTACGTTAAAGAGCAGATATGCTAGAATTAATAAAATGAGATTCAGTAAAAGAAAGACATTAAGTGGCTTATAACTATAGAGAAAACTCAAACATGTCATCTATAGAAAATTAGTAAATTACGCATCTGGAATGAAAAGAAGTGAGTATCTTTACACAAGCTAATGTGGTAGATTTGAGTCATCTACACAAGACTTGATTAAACTCATTGGAATTTCCCAAAGAACTGTAATTCTATACAATGAGTTGTATACATGGGAATATCACTTGTATTGCAGTCTTCCATAGTCCTTGGTTGCAAAAAGGATTTATTCATTTTGGAGTAGCATAATTCTTTTAAAAGGACATATAGCAGAAAAAAATAGTAGCACATGAACAACTAGAATGACAGGTTTGAAGCTAAGAATTAGAAAAGTGATTAAAACCAGGCAAGGTTCAGTGGGAGAGGACACGCAAATACCTCCTCCAAGAGGAATGAGTGTGTCAAGGGGATTAGGAACCCTAGTTCCTAATTAGTTGTTTGTTATCCTCATGTAACAAGGGTAGAAGACATTAATCAACACTTGGTCAGGGATGCTGTAGCGGTGTCAAACTGAATACCCACGGCTTTCCGTGGCTTGAGCAGAGCTGTCCGCACTAGGCTCACCAATGAGTTTAGTGCCGTGAACACTTGAGGGTAGGGAGGTGCAGAGGAGCCAGAGCTAGGGATTTTCAGCGGTAGTGGGCAGGGAGATTTGCATATGGCAAATCAGCCAGGTCCCAGGTGACCCCTCTGTTGAGAAATGTATTCTGTTGCAGCGTGCCCAGGTGGCCAAGAAGGCCAATGGCATCTTGGCCTGTATCAGGACCAGTGTGGCCAGCAGGAGAAGGGCAGTGATGGTGCCTCTGTACTGGGCACTGGCAAGGCCTCACCTTGAGTGCTGTGCTCAGTTCTGGGCTCCTCACTACAAGAAGGACACTGAGGTGCTGGAGCATGTCCAGAGGAGAGCCACCAAGCTGGTGAAGGGTCTAGAGAACAAGTCCTATGAGGAGAGCCTGAGGGAACTGGGCATGTTTAGTTTGGAGAAGAGGAGGCTGAGGGCAGACCTCATTGCCCTCTACAACTGCCTGACAGGAGGGTGTAGAGAGGTGCGTGTTGGCCTCTTCTCCCAAGGGACTAATGCCAGGACCAGAGGGAATGGTCTGAAGTTGGGGCAGGGGAGGTTTAGATTGGATATTAGGAAGAATGACTTTCCTGAGAGAGTGGTCAGGCACTGGAACAGCCTGCCCAGGGAGGTGGTGGAGTCACCATCCCTGGAGGTATTTAAGAAACATGTAGACGTGGCACTTCAGGGCATGCTCTAGTGCCCAAGATTGTAGGGTTTTTTTGTGTGTGTATGGTTGGACTCAGTGACCTCAGAGGTCCTTTCCAACCATGACGATTCTGTGGTTCTCCTAATACATGGAAAAAGTCTCCTAAAATACCACGATGGAGAGGCACAGTTGTGTGCAGGCAAAGTCTGTGCTGCAAACAGTCCGAGGCAAGGTTATCATTGAAATTTTAGCATTAAGCCTTGTGGACCCAAGTTAAATCTTCTGACTGCCACAACTGGGATGAGATGCTCTCTCTTTCCTCCTCCTGTTCCTTTGTTCTCCTCCTCGTCTTTGTTTCAATAAAAGCTACTGCAACATACGCATATCAAAAACCTGAAAGTTGTCTGGGACTTCAGATCAAGGAAGGGATTCAAATTCACTGCCTCAGGATATGTGTCAAGTCACGGCGCTTATCTCCCTCTTATATTACTGACTTTCTACTTTTTACTGGGGGTAGCTTTCTGCTTTTACTTATTGGCGTTCAAACCACGAGCCAAAGAAGTCAGTGGAGGGTAGCACCTCCGTGCTGAGATTGGGCAGGGTTCCCTCTTTCTTTTGGGCTGCAAGGGGAGGTAAAAAAAGGAGATTGAGAGCCCTGGGAGGTAAGAGTGAAATTGGCCTGATGTCTGCCTGGTAGCAGTAGTCCATTATTACTCTAATTGTTGTTATTTCCATTTGCAATTATAAATTAGGGCTTCTGTAGGTTCCTTTGACTACTGAAACAAACAATAATACAAAAAGCACAGGCCACTGTGTGAGGGAGCATTGCTGATGACACTATTTTCCCCAAGAGTTATTTTTTCTGCCTAAATGTAAACTCATTATGTGACTTCTGGTATTTATTCCTGAAGTCTACAGAATTATATTTTTATCCTCCTCTTCTGGAGTTACTTTGATAAGTTTTCAGAGCCCCTTTTGGAAAAATCTTAACAAAACAGAATCGTGTAGGATATGTCTAAATCCGGCAGACCTTTAGAAACAGAAATGAACCCTCTGAAAATCCTTCTACCAACCCAGCAAAGCATGTTGGCTAACAAAATATTTAATCAGACGTACTGCATGCAGAGGGGATATGCACGTCTGTGTTTACATTGTGATTCAGGTCTGGTTAGAGGCAGTGGGTAGGCAGCTGTTTTTTACATAGTCTGGGTTTTTTTAGATAAATACATATATGCACATATATATGTGTGCATGTAGGCTTTGGAAGATTCCACCCGTATCTGCTTGTAAATATAGGAATTTATTTTTTCAAAGTGGGTTTATTTTCCATGTGTGCTTATATGTATAAATTAGTAGGAAGTATTAAAAAAGAAAAAAACAATAAAATTATGAATTATGAACAATTGAGGTTTCATGAGATGTTGCAATACTGCTCTGTCTGTAAAAGGCCAGGTTCTGGATTTGGAGGGTAAATGGACACAACGCTATGTCTCAGGCTCCAAAACATATTTTGAATTAGAAGAGGGGACATATAGATTAGATACCAAAAAAAAATTCTTTGCTGTGAGGGTGGTGAGACACAGGAACAGGTTGCCCAGAGAAGCTGTGGCTGCCCCATCCCTGGAGGGGTTCAAGGCCAGGCTGGATGGGGCTTGGAGCAACCTGGTCTGGTGGGAGGTCTCCCTGCCCATGGCAGGGGGTTGGAACTCGATGATCTTTAAGGTCCCGTCCAACTCCAACTATTCTATGATTCTGTGAACGCTACAGGTGTCTCCGCTTGTATGGATTTGTTGGAGCTAAGGACAGAAATACTGGCTTTGGGGCCCAAAACCAGGTAGCAAAACTCTGGTTCCATGTTAAGGTGCCTGTCCCTGACATAGAGACCCTGTTAGTGTCCCTGCGTGGCTGTGTGTTGTGCTGGGTTGGTGGAACAGCTCATCTGGAGGTGGCTTGAAGGTCTGAGCGTAGCACTTCTTTGCACAGTGTAGATGTGCACTATAGCTCTGGTGGAACAAACACCATGGTGGTACCAATGCCAGCTTGGGCTTTAGGGTCATTGAGAGGTCTGCCCTCAAAGCAAGGAGTCACCTTCTCCTTTACCCATGGGATGTAAAGTTCACGCTCACACAACGTCAGTACTTTTTGCATGCTGAGTGAAGGTACGGTGGGTTCAAACGTAGATCAGTTAGTAATTTGGGGTGTAAAATGAAACACGTGGAATGAAACACATGAAACGAAACACAGCGCTTTCTGGAAAATGAGCAAAGAGTTAAAAGTCTGGAGTTAGAAGTCAGGAGACTTCTGACCCTGCCGTGATCTCTCTGTGAGACCTCGCACAACTCCTGTTACCTTTTTGCCTCCCTTTCTCCATTTATAAATCATTTCCTGCTCCCTGTCGTATGAACCAGTTCATGCTTGGGCAGTTCTGAACATTAAACACTCTTAAAGAGGCTAAGTAGTATTATATAATAATACCTTTTTCCCTGGTGTGATGAAGCCTGTGTCTGTTCTCTGACTTGATGGCAGGAAGGAAGGCTCACTCTGAACAGACCAAAGTACATGAGGGATTGATTAAGAGAACGTGGTGGGTGAAGGAGGGGAGGGGAAAAGCAGTTGATGGAGAGGGGCAAGCAGAGGAGAAATGTCGATTAATTGACACATCTTAATACAGTGAAAGCTGAATCTGACCTTAAGTAAGGTAACATGATGCTCACGCATAGCAGGAAATCCTAAAAGCAGTTTATTTCAGGAGTTATCCTGAGGCTTGGTAACGGAGAAGTGGCAGGAGGAAGGAGATCCCAGTACGTTGGGGTTCAACCACTGACCTAACTATCTGCTGTGGGAAAAATGGACCAGAACCTTTATATGGAAGATGCTCTTTAAAGGCGTATGTGTGCCTCCCCTGGGAAGTCACGCAGTTCTTGGTTCTCCCACATCTCAGAGCTGAACAACAGCGAGGGACACACGCCGTAGGTTGTGTGTGCAGGCTGGCCCTGAGGAGCTACTCCCAACAGGCTAAGGCTTTGTGCCAGGCACCTTCCCCAGGAGATATTTCTCACGTCAGAAGAAGGGTAAGCTTCTCTTTGGCATAGTTTAGAAGAAAATGAGATCTGTGTTCACGTAGGAATTGCAAAAAATAATTTAAATGTAATAAACAAAAAGAAATCTTGAGGCGTATTTTAATCCTTTTAGTTTAAAACTGTGGGAACATCTGTTTAGAAATACGTGACTGGGACTAGAAGTGTAAGCTGTGTGTATCTAGGGTTGGAGAGAGAGACACACACACATGCACACACACTTTCTATACATGAAAATGCAAACGTTTAAGATCCGTGACTGTGCGTGGAAGGGGTTACACAAGAAAATAGCATCCACAGCTCTCCCAGTTACCTATACTAGGTTAAGTGAAGATCGAGACTGAAAGGTTGAACCTGATACCGTGAAAAAAGGGCACTTGGTGAAGGGATTTGAAGAGAGTGATTGTATTTAGGGCAAGAGGCAAAGAAGGTAATGTTTCCAATTCTGTTTTACATGGATGTCACCCAGGCGAGAGAGGAGGAAGTTGTGGCTGCCAGGAGAGAAACTGCTGAAGGTCTGGATGTGTGAATGGACACAAAGAGATCAGATTTTAAATTATGGAGGGAGTAAGAGGAAGATAGAAGATGCAGTAAACACATTCACACATTGCAGGCCCTATGCAGGTGAAAAAGGGAAGAGCCAGGAGCCTTTCACAAATTTAAGTGGGGGTCTGCTAAATTTTGGGTTGACGGTGAAACAACAAAGACAGGAAAGCATGATGGCTCTGGAAGATAAAGAAACTTACTTGGACATTTTGTGGTTGTTGAAATAGATGAAATTTGAGATTATTTGAAGTAGCCACTGGTTTACTATGTCTTGCTTCAGGAAATTACCAACAAGAGGAAATAGCCAGGTCTAAGTAAATACAGCAAATGAAAGCATGGGGAAAAATATGGGACTGCAGGTCTAAATGTAATGTGTGAGAAGGTATTTTGGAGGAAGAAAGTTTAATCTGACCTTAACCCAAACCATCTGTGCCTGTCTTTACTTTCACTACTCTTATCTCTGATCAGAGACGACTATCACACCACTAAAATTCGGGATCTGAATCAAAAGTTCAATTAACGCTGACTTCACATTCTATGTAATCACTTAAATTCCAGGGTTTTTATCTTCACCTGTGTATACATCCTCCCTTCCCCCTCTGCAAATCCAAGCCGTGTGCACGTACCTGGCAGGCTTCCATCCACGGGATTCAAATAAATTTTGGCTTGTTTTGCTTTCCTTGTCGTTACTAGACACCAGTGAGGCAGAGCTTCTTAAAGGTCAGCCCTTGCTGCTCTCCAGCTTCAAGAAAGGGGAGGAAATGATGTGTCTTCAGTTGTGACAGCGGTGGGCCAAGGTGACTTTTTCCAGTTACAAACTTGTAACGGGCTAGCATAGTTTCCCCGAGCAGATACCACCAGCCTGTTAAAAGCTGCACACATGGGAGATCTGGAACCCCTCTATACCTCACAGGACTACAAAGAGACACTATTTCTAGCTCTGACTCTGAAGGGCATATCTGGCTAGGGCAAAAGAGCTTCTCCAGGCTTTTTCTGTGCACTTTGGACCAGAGGCTCAGAGATCCTGAACGCCCCAGCCACCACTCTCAGGGCCCATTTGTGGTTGTGGGCATACAGAACTCCTTGCCTAGTGGTGCCATGCTAAATGAGGAAGATACTTTATTGCAGGAGTGCTGCTGTAACCGATGCCGTAACCTCCGGAATGCAGAAACCTCCTAGAACCATCTTCCTCCTGGGTGAGTCTGGAGTTTTATGGAGCCAGATGGGGCCACCTTGCTCTTCTGTCTGCTCTTTGTCCCACTGGCTTGGGAATACAGAAAGCAGCCAACACATGCTGAAGTAGTCTCTGCCAAGCACTGCTTTGACGAGTGTTGGCCTCCTCCCTAGTCATACTGGCATTTCCTCTGTGGAAAACCATTTCTCTACAGGATTCAGAAGCGTAATCATTCAAAGTTGATAGCTACAGACTGCTGCCTCAATAGGTTCTCAGTCGTAGTCCTTCACCGGAGTGTCAAGCAGCTTTTCTGGGCAGACTTGTTCTCTGGCACATAATTTAGTACGTTTATGTTTCTGTTACGTTTGGACATGTGTTCAGTAGAACGTGAGGCAGATTTACCAGTTTAACACAGACATAGCTTGCCCTCTTACACCACCTTCTGAGAGCACGTCAGCAGGCACGTGCAGATAAAGCAGTGAAAGAGACCCCAGGTTGATTTTTATTCCCCGTTCTTGCTGCTGACCCTGTTGCAGGACTCTATAAAATCACTTTAGTTTCCACTGCCGCTCTATGCCTTTGCTTTCCTCACCCATTGTGCCTATGGCTCCATATGGAACGTGTACAGCGTTCTGCACTGCGACTGAGCCTAGCACCTTGGCCGGGATCTCCAAGTCCCTGTGGCACTACTGTAGATCCTCAGGCAGAGGACAGAGTCTTATAATTGCTAAAGGTTGAGTATGAGTACATGTGGGAGAAGAGTGCTGTGCAACTAGATGTATGGCCTCTCCCATGCCTTATACCCCAAGGCTTGTGTGTGAGGATCCTTATGTGTCCTTCACATGCATATTTTTTGGTAGTGCTATCGTCGTCTAATACTAAATAAGGACTGTAAGATGTTTGTTAATACACTTTTTACTTAGAGGAGGAAATAAGAGATAAACATGTAAAGCCCTAGGGATTTTCAAGTGAAATGAAGAAAACGTAGACACAACCTGGAAACCATCCTCTCTTGCCTACACTACCTTCCCATGTCATCATCTGCTCCCCAAGCATCAGCTCCCCTCTACGTTTCATGTACCTTTCCTGCCACATGCTCTTGTGACAGCCCCATTCCAAGTCTGTCCCTTGAAATTTGACAGAGGGAGAAGAGCTGTAACTCTAAAATGGATGGCTCTCGCTTACTGCCCCGTCGTCTCTGAAAGGCAGGGGACTTAAACAGGAATTCTTAAATATGTGATGTGTTTTCCCTATCTTATTCTGGAGGAGGTAAAACGCTCTCTTGCTGTGATTTGCTTTGAAAAGTGTCTTGTTTCATCCCACTCACTTCTCTGTGCTTCCTTACTTCAGCCAAAATGCAACGCGCTTGGTTTTGGTGAGGTAGAACAACGCTTCTGCAAGTAACTTGCAGATAGTGAGATCTCCCTCAAGTCGTTTCCCACTTAAGGTACCATCATCTCATTTTATTGCCTTGTTTGTCTTCCTTTGCTTTATCAGGGAGTGAAGCTTTTTAATGTTTATGGAAGGTGCTGGTTTACTTAACTTCAGAGAGATGAACCAAGCGCTCTCCTTGAAGAGGCCCTTATCTAGGATGGAAGCCCAGCCTCACAGAAGGGGCAATGGTTTGAGATTAGAAGCTCCTCTGGTACCAGCTCATCACTGGTACCGCTCTCTGGCTGTAATCAGGATCGTAGCTTCAGAGTGCAAATCTCTAGCACGGAGAGCAATAGTATATTTTGCACATTTGTTGAAGCCTAATCTTTCCCACATCTCCCTGCTTCTGGGTATGCGGGTTGGGTTTAACTGAACGCTTTTTACTGCCTCTTTTCAGCCCTTCACAATGGGGCCCAGCACTGGGAAGCTTTTGGTGCCGAAACAGGCTAACCGCTGCAGTAATTGAATGTATGGAGATCAGGAATGGCTTTTAGAACTGTCTGCTTGATTCAAAGTCCAAGGAAATCAATTGGAAGATTTACTTGATGTTTATTCAGGCGCTTTGACAACACGCTTCTTTTTCTTTTTCACTGTCATTTCCCCTTCTGTCAGTTCTGTCTGAACACAGTCTGTCCTGGGCCCCACGTAACATCAACTGCAATAAATAAGTGGAGAAACTATTCACACTTCACACGTGAGAATGTGCCCTCATTTTACAGCCCATCTATCA
The DNA here is from genome assembly GCA_013399435.1 of Arenaria interpres. Taxonomy (NCBI): domain Eukaryota; kingdom Metazoa; phylum Chordata; class Aves; order Charadriiformes; family Scolopacidae; genus Arenaria; species Arenaria interpres. Next base: position 3,148 of record VXAK01018319.1, on the reverse strand, counting down.
AACATAAACATACTCCAGCTCGGGTATGGATGCAGACCAGGAGGATTTATGATCCCAACTCCCTGAACACAGTTTTAATAAGTGCTACTACAAATATTGCAATAATATAATACATTTTAATGTGTTGGAATGCAGTCCTCGGGGGTCTGTGGGCATGTAAAAAAACCCAGCCCAAATAACTAAAGCCAATGTTTTAATAGAGCAGCGAAAAACCCTTGGATGGAAAGCATCTAACAGCACTGAACTCAGCATTCAAACAGGAGTGGTTTGTTGATTTAGGGTTCTAGAGGAGCTCTTCACAGGTGGACAGATTTGTCCAGAGGCTGAAGCTGTTCCAGCCACACGCAAGGTGAAGGGATGTGAAAGTTCTGGCAGAAATAATGTGGGTCTGCTTTATCACTTGCTGTATTTGGGTGTAAAGTGCTGTTGAGTAGTTCCAAGTAGATGGAGAGGACCTCTGTTGCTATAAAGAGGTGCAGTTTGTTGGGTTTTTAAAATGAGCTTGTGAACCAGAGAACACAAGTGGGAGGATCGGGAAAGACTATTTTTAGGAGTTGTGGAGGAAGAGCTTCTAGGACCTCATGAACTGCCATGGTCCCTACAGCTGAGCACCACTCACTAACCAGCGTTGCTGCAGCAGGGCTTGAGATGCTGCTGGCCAAGCCTGCTGTGCAGCTGGCAGTTGTGTTGCCTTATCTGTGTGGCGTTGAGTGGAACCTTGGTGGAATGGGTTTATGGGGCAAGGTTTTGGTTAATGGGGGGACTGCAGGGGTGGCTTTAGTGGGAAGATGCCGGAAGCTGCCCCACCATGTCAGACAGAGCTAATTCCAACCAGCTCCAAGGCAGACCTCCTGCTGGTCAAAACTGAGCCTGTGAGCAACATTGCTAGTGCTTCTACATGATAATGTATTTAAGAAATAAATATCTACTCTGCCCTGGTGAGGCCCCATCTGGAGCTCTGTGTCCAGTTCTGGGCTCCCCAGTTCAAGAAGGACAGGGAACTGCTGGAGAGGGTGCAGCAGAGGGCTACAAAGATGATGCGGGGCCTGGAG
>VXAK01018317.1:66031-100269 GCA_013399435.1 Arenaria interpres | reverse complement strand
TGATTCTGTAACTTGTCCTTTTTATACACACATCATCTTCCCTTCTCCTCCAGGCCCCCCAGGACCCCCATAGTCTTTTCTTCAAATAGACTTTCCTCTGCCTCCTACCTCTGCCTCGGTCGGGGATGGTGATATCTGGTGGAGTAATTGCTCCGGGGACAACGCCGGACTTCGAGATGGACTGGGAGCCAGCTGAGACTATCTTTGCCTCTGGTCCCGGCCCTCCACGGAGGAGATTTTAAGCGTGTCGGAGCGATGGCTTTGCAGAAATTCCCAGCTGAGGGGCCGCGTGTTTGGGCTGGCTGGCTGGTCGGGAATTCATTAGGAACTTTTGTGTTTGCAGCTGTCTCTCGGATTATATCTTTATTGATCCTGCCTGCCCATGGCCAGTGGGAAATATGTGGAAATGATGAAGCTCTTCTGAAGTGGGGGGAGTTCATAATCTTGCTCAAACAAAGGCAGGCCCCCAGAGGGCAGGGTGAATGGCCCGTGTGTAGCCTATTTGGAGACGATAGGGCTATCACATCTTGTTCCCCTTGTTTTCCTGGGATAACATTCAATTACCCCTGCCAGCAGCAGCTTCCCGTAAGGGCTGTTGAGACAGCTAATTACTTGCCCCACTTACTCCAAATGAGAAATACAAGTCAAATGAAAACCCCTCTGGGGCTGGGAGGAGCAGTGGGACCGGCGCCAGTTTTAGGGCTCTCCAGCAGTCCCCAAAAGACCTGGTGTCTCGAGGAGGTCGCGGAGATGGAGGTTGGCCGTGGCCCCAGCTCTGCCATGGCTTTGCTGCTTGACCCTGGGCAAGTCGCTTCACTCGGAGCGAAAGGCTGCGGGGTGCTGGCTAGCGGGTTGAGAAGATGGCAAGTTAAAGCCAGAGTTTCTGCTCCGTAGCTGTCAGCGGTGGGTGGCCCTTCCCGAGTCTTGCATCCTGGGGACGTGGAGGATGAGGCAGTGGCTTTGTGGAGTGTGAGGGATTATTTGGGCCCTGCTGACCTCCCCAGTGGGGCTGGCAGCCCTGGGTGAGGCTCAGCATCCTCCGCGGGGAAGCTTTCCCGCAGCCCACGGTGCTTTGAGAGCGGGTGGCCGGACCTCGGCTGGGCTGGCGGGAGGTGACAGCCTTCGCTTGCCATCAGCCTGGGCTGGCTTTGTGCAGGCACCCCAGAGAGGTACAGCCCTCGTGAGCCCCATATCGACGCAGCCTGACAGCACCTTCCTCTTTGTATACCCCAGCGAGGAGACAACTTGCCAGACAACCGCACTTAGCCCCTGCCAAAGCCGAGCGCCGGAGAAGTCCCTGATGTATTTAGAGAAACACACTTGTCTTGCCGTGTCTGCTTTGGAGAAACCTTGCTAATCCTTCCTGAAAAGCCCAAAGGGGGATCCGAAGCAGCTTTTCATTAGCCAGACAAGCCCTACGAGTTCCTCAGCAAAATACCTACACCGGGAGGGATGCTGCTGTCTGCCTCTCTGCTGAGCGATGGGGGATGCAGCCTTTGCTGGGAGCATCCTACACACGGGGAGAGGGATACAGGTCCCAGCATCGCACTGGGAAGGTGCTGGGAGCTTTGCATTACAGCCAGGGGTGAGAAAAAGTGAGGTTCTTCCCTGGGGCTGCGGCTTCTTTTGGGCATCCCCAGGGTCTGTAGCTTCTTTCGGGCATCCCCTGGGGCTGCGGCTTCTTTCGGGCATCCCTTGGGGTTGCAGATCTCGGCGACAGGTACCTGCTTTTTTTTTTCTCCCCCCCTGGAGGCTCTCCAGGCTCACTCCTGGACTTCCTAATGATGGATAGTCCTCGGAGCTGCCCGCGGGCAGGGCTGCCTGGCGTCTTTCTCTATGCATGTGTGAACCAGCTATCCCTGACGCAGCGCCTTTACGGCAGAGTGACTATATCCATCGGATCGGGCTGTACTGTTTCTTGCTGAGCCAGTACAGCTCGTACAGGAACTGCCTGTAAACAAGTCCAAAGTGCGTGGAAAGCACTTATTTAGACTTCCTACTGCATTAGCGAAGGGCTGGGAATTCGTTTCTCAGTGAGGGCAAGCAAGAGGATGTTGATGGTGGTGTATTTCAGCTATATATATATCTCCTCAGGACCCGGAGCAGATGAGTGCGAGCTGCGAGGCCATTAACAAGGCTGTGAACATGTAAATACTCGGCTGCTTTCTTGCCTTTGTACAGTCCCCGAGCTGCTGTCCCTGCTTTCCCCTTGTCTCTCCTACCTGATAGACCCTTGAGCTGCGGCGGGTTAGATCGCAGCCCGCTTGGGATCGGGCTAATAGGTGATGCTAACAGGTTGTCAGCTCTCTGGCTGCAAAAGGATGCATTTTCCAGGCTAAATCTGGATGGACGTGACTTGCATGTCTGCGGTTCCCCTCTTAACTTGCCAGACTTGCAGTAGCTGGGAGAGTGTGCTCTGGTGATATCTGCAGGCATGGCAGAAAATCATTTCCAGTGGTGGAAAGTGACTTTGCTGTATGGATAAAATCTCGTGAAATTACTCTGGGGTAAGAACAATTTGTTTCAGTCTCCATCTCCCGAGATACTGATGTTGGAAAGGTCCGGATTTGCCAGACCTGCTCTCTGTGCACGCACCCATTTTAAACACTGGGTTGATTTATTTATTTTTTTTAAATATATATTTTTTTTCTCTTTTGCATGGACGTACTTGTGGCCTCAGGGACGAGAGTTCCACTAAAGCAGATAAAAGGGCTTTTAAATATGCAGGTTTGCTCTGCAGATGCGTGAGCGCCTGCTAAGGCATTCTGGTGTGATTAAAAAGAATAAATCCTTCCAAGGCCAGGAGAATACCTGGCTGAAATTAAACCCCTGCTGAAGAGCTGGTTGTATGTATGTACGTGCATAAATGTATGGATGTAGGCATGCATATAGGCATAGATATATAGGTGTCAGCAGGCTTCAGACCTGAAAGTTGGGTGCAAAGGGGCTCTTCGAGGGCCCCCACTAATATAGGGAAATGGAGTCAAGAGCAGTATTAATTTAGATGGCTTTCCTTCCCCTCCCAGGGCTGTTATTCTGGTGCTGCTGGTGTGTAATAAAAGACCTTTTAGTGCTGGGGGAAATCAAATAATCTTACACAAACGCGAATGGGTCTGGGCCGTGATTATCCCAATGAAATTGGTGATTCAGCTCCGACTCTCTGTGTCTCCTCGCCTTTTCTGAAGGTGTTTTTTTTTGGCCAGTCCCCGGATTGATAGATTGACACCTGAGTGCCTTTGTTGTCGAGAGCTTGCCATTACGGGTCTGTGCATTGCTTAGAATTTAGACTAACCAGTGCTTTTCTGGCTAGGGGGATATTTTGGCCGAGATTTATGAATTTTCTGAGATGGACCCAAGTAGTGATAATGAAGGCTCTGGGATGGTAAAAAGTATTTCTGTTGAAGAATAGGAAAATATTAGGGACCTTGGCATCTCTCCCACTCTGGAGGCAGCCTTAGTGATGGAGAATTACTTGGAGAACATGCCACAGGGTGGTGTTTCCTATATTTTGTTGTGCCTCCTCTTTGAGGCCCTCTCCTGGCTTGGCAGGGCTGAAAAGGCTGACTGTAAAGGAGAGAAAAATTATTTTTTTCTGGGCTGAGGGAGCTCCACCCGTCCTTCCTCCCTTCCCCATCAGCTCTGCCTGTACCCATGGTCCTTGGTCTGGGCAGCATGAGGGATGCTGATGCTCGGGGGTACTCAAGTGCCTTAGATGCTCTGGCAGCCCCCAGATGTCAGGGATACCGGTCCAGTTGGGTGTACCCGATGGCTCCCAGTACCAGGTACCTCAGAGAAAGGCTCACAGCACCCTAAATATCATCGTTTACCTGGGAAGGATTCTCTCTGCAAATCTCAGCCAGTTAGTGATTGACTTCTGTGCCAAAGACTAAGGGCTTAGATCCCCGTCGCATTTTTATCTCTTCTGGTATAACGGTGAGCTTCCTTCTGGGGTCTCCTCCATCTCTAATTCCTGTGAAGCACTATTTCTGCTCCTCCGTCGTCGCAGAGCTCAAACCAGGCTTGTCAGAGGCAAGTGGGATAAAAAGCCGCAGACCTCTCTTGTTAGAGACACGCTTCCGTGGGTTTCCCGAGGGCCCGGGGACGGCGCTACCAACACTCTCAGAGAAGCAAATGCACTTTGTGCAAACCGTTTAACCTCTCTGTGCCTCTGTTTACCCTTTTAAAAAGGTGTAACTCCCGCCGAGATGCCGTGAGGATCAATTACTGTTTCTGTATGCTGAGATCCCTGGATAAAAGGGTAGAGAATTATCCTGTCAGTCTGCCTCAAATATTGTTTTCATTAAGATTAACACTCTTCAGTAAACAGAACCGTTAAAGCTGTATTAGGTGTTTAATAAGTAATATGTAGTTGATATCCATCACGTTGTCTTTTTGTAGCTAGCTGTCGGGCAATGCGCGGTGACGGGCCTGTTGAAGTGAAGCATCCTGCTCTAATTGCTCTTCACTACATGTTTGATTAGCTGTACGTAGGGTTATGCGCGGATGATGGGGTGGACCTCATCAGAATTCCTCCGTCTCAAGGGCACGGAGGCAACAGGAGAACAGCATAAACAACTCTAGAGGCTGTTGAGGCCAAGTTCTGGCTCCTAAATCTGGAGGGGGGCAGCTCAGGGGTGGTGGGCAGAGGGCTGTTGAAGCCTCCTGCACTTGGCATCTCTGAAAAAAAAACGTAAAAATCAGGTTCTGCATTTTCCCGTTGCCTGTAGGTAGTATCTGCACATGCTTGACACGTAGTTAGGAAATCAAGGCTGCTTTAAATGGAGTGTTTTTGCTCTCGGGCTCCAGCAGAAGTGAAGGGAGAGTCAAGTGGAGCCAAACTCCCACTCCCCCGGCGTTGAACTCTGTGGGGATGGCAGGGTTCACAAGGGGAAGATTTCTTGGTCTGTTGCATCAACTACTCTTTAAATTTACCTTGGTTTTTGCCAGCTCACGTGCTCCCAGACCCTCCCAGGCCACGACCTCTCAAATATTCCTCCTCCTCATTTATGGAGAGCGTGACAGAGCCTTGACCATGTGAACAGGTCTCCGTCTCTTCCCGTATCTGGGTTTTTCTTGCCTGGACTTGGCTGGCAAAAGCTCCGAAGCATTTACCAGTGCTGGAGAAAATAAGACTTAAAAGCTGACAGCCAGAACTGGGTCCGCAGCTGGGTCAAGTGCGAGTGCATGGAGCTGCGCTGATTTACGCTGGCTGAGGTTCTGGCCCATAATCTTTTGTGATCCATCATAAATATTGCGTTGATTTAAGACGAAGAGGTCTGCCTCAAAGTTGGCTGGGCTTTCAGTATAAATCGCGCCGCCTTTGGGAACCTGCTTCCATTTTGTCCTTGCTGCCATAACTCCGGGTTAACACTGATGGCAGGGATTTTCCTTCCCCACAATTTTGCTCAAACGTGGAGGCTTTTCCTTTCCAGTGGGCTGGACTGGGAGGCAAGCAGACCCACGCCTTGGGCTCCTGGCTACCAGGATGCCAGTTTGTAGCAGTTTCCCTCGCCTCTGGAAAAATCAGTGCCAGCACTCGGTGACCGGTTGTGCCAGTGCCCATTCGCAGTTATTGATGGTAGCTGTTAGGTGCTGATATCTTTGTGTCCAAGCCTGGGATGCGATGGGGACACTACGGCTGCGATCTGCAGCACGCACGGAGTTATCTGCCTTGGCAACTCGGACGGCTTTTAGCCGAGACTGACATTTGAATAATATATAGGAAAGCCAGTTGAGTTTCTGAGAAATTACCTCAGTCTGAGAGCGTGCCCTGACCCTGTACGGGAGCAACAGACCCATCTCTGTCTTGAGTACTGGGTGGCATTCCCAATCTGTACGCCGGAGGCTGATGGAGATGGCTTGCTGTGGAGCGGCGGAGAGCGTCTCTGCTGCACATCAAGGCGGGCGTGAAATGACAGTGCCTGTAAGCCTTTGGCTGCGGGTTCCTTCCCCGGGGAGGTATGTACTGAGATATCAGTGACTCTGAGTACTGCTCTCCGCTAAGTCCCAAGGAAATCCCATTCTGCCCACCAGCATGTCTGCGGGATTTCTACCAGCCCTGGAAATAATGGGAGAGTAACACCAATTAAGAGGACAGGCTCAGCCCCGTCTCCCGCTGCTCAGCAGGGAAGATCAAGGCAGGTTTGTCGCCGTTTGAAGACCGGCCTTTGAGAAAATTGCCGGTGAAGATGTTCTGAAATTGCTCCAAACCTTGGAAGTTGCTGCTGCTACGAATACAAATGGGTTGAGTGGAGTTTCACCTGAAGAGGAGCCGGCGGGGAGCCTTCCCCGCTGCCGGGCGAGGGGCGATGGAGGTGGCTCACCGCGGGGTGCCGGTGGGAGCCGAGTCCCAGGGTGACATGTAGGAGGGGGCTGAAGCTAGTGGGAGTGAAGGCAAAGAGGGAAAAGGTTGAAGCAGGAGGACGTGGGACCCGAGTGGTGTTCTTTGCCTTGAGCTGGGGGTGACAAGAGCTAAGGTTTCCCCCATGGATGGCCATCTTCTGGAGTAGGATGAGGGCTGAGGAAGGCAGATGGGGTGGTGCAGCTGCATCTACATTAGCTACATGCTCAGGCAGCCTTGTCCCTGGTCGTAGTAGAGCATAGACCCAGTGTTTAGCCCAGGTGTCGTGCAGCTTTGTCTCTCTCGGGGCAGAGGAGGAGAGATGTAAGAACATCTCCATCACATTGGTTCCTATTTAGTGAAGGTCTGCGAGTGTGTTTTGGCTTTCGGGTGACAGCAGAGCATGGCAGCCTGACACGGTGTCCCCAGCTGGGCATCTCCATTGCCATGTTGAAGGATGGAGTACGTGGGTGAAACCACATTTTTTTGGTCCTAAACACAAAGACTCAGCAGGCACAGCTGTCCCTGGGCCACCAACCCATCTTGCCACCTTCTCCATGGCACGAGCTGCAAGGTGCCAGCAAGGAGCGGCTTGGGCAACATGTCAACCTGCAGCCCCCGCTGTTTCCAGCCTTCTGGTGCTTGGACAGAGATGTCCAGAGCTCCTGGGGTTCAGCGGGCATGTTTTTAACCATCTGCTTTCTGCCACCGTGGTGTCAGGGCACCTTGATCTTTCAGAGCCCCTTGATCTTTCAGCACTTCAGCAAACTCCTGCCAGCCCCACGGGGAGTGCTAAGCTCAAATCCTCCAACCTGAGACCTGGCACTGATCTTTGCCAGGTTTTGGCTGCTCTGCAACAAGGCATTGCATCTCACGGGCAGCTTTATCTGAGCTCCCTTTGATGCTAACCAAGCCGTACCGGGTTAAGCCATCCGAGTGCCCGTGTTAACTCCTGGCCCCGGGCTTTGGCAGCGGGGAGCGCTCACGGAGAGTGAGAGCCGTGTCCATCACTTGCCCGAAAAGGATGCGGTGCCTGGGCTGTCTGCACCTCTGACCCCCTGATTTATTTAAACCCTCGTTACAGAGTTCACCCCGCCATAAACCAAGCCCAAAAGATGGCTCCGGCGATCTGCAGGGCTGAATTAAACATGTGCTGTTGCATCTTGTGGGCTCTGGCTGATTTTGTGCAGGGAGGGAGGAGGGAGAGCTCAAACAGATGGCCCAAGTACCAATCTCACTGTCTCTTACCTCCTTACGAAATAAATGAGCGGTGCAGAGAGAAATTGGGGCTGTGTAATGTGCTCTCAGGGTGTGCACTTTCCAGGCAACGCTGGTCCGAGGCTGCTGGGGTCACTGTGGATGTTACTCTTGTACCCTCTTGTCTTGAGATACCAGTTAATATATTCAGCTCTTGATCAGACTCTCATTATTGGGAGATTCAGCAGGGACACCACGCATGGGCTTTATTGGGCTTTATTTTATTTTTTTTTTTCCCTGCTCCATGTTCATTTAGTTCGGTAATTTCTTTCCCTCAGGAAACTCAGGCTCGGATGCAGCATCTGGGTTTTCAATGAGGTCCGTCTTTATTTTATGGTTGCAACAGGCATTTGGGTTTCCAGCTGTGGAAAAGCAACCACCCCCTCCTTCCCCATTTTAAAGGACAGGTTTTCTTCGTATTTTGGTGCTGTCGGTGAGAGTGATACATGGTAAAAGGCTAAGATCCAAGAGATAATCTCTGCCGTGTTGGGAAGGTGTTAGGAGAAGTTTCTTCTATCAAAGAGGTGCATCTCCCGAGGAAGCTGGTGGTCCTGCCATCCCACTGGTCTGGGGGTGGCAGATGGATGCGACCACCATGGTCTGTGAGCTTCAGCCTTGGTCAAGTCCCACGGGGACCTGCTCCAGCCGGGCAAGGATGGTCAACAGAGCCTGGCTGCATCCCTGCTTGGCCAACCATCTCACCTGGAGCCTGCCGGCTTGTCCGGCCTGGGGCTGCGGAGGAGAGTGGGAGGCAGAGGCGATGCAGGGAGAGGGACAGCAGCCGCTTGATGGAACGGAAAATGCTGACATAAATTAATCAAACGAGGCATCTCGCAAGATTGAATTAGATCCTGATTTATGACTGCGGTGCTGCTGCTTCTGCAGTTCCTGTGCTCCCTGCTTATCCCTCACCCCCTGATTTATGGGGAGGCTACCGCTGAGAAGGGGCCCCTACGGAAAGAGCGGATGGATGGATGGATGGTGTTCCCAGCTGGGCTAATACCAGCCATCACATCATGTTGTTCCTCAGGACTTCACCTGTTCAACTGCTGTATAAGCTCAATTTCTAGGCTTTATGGATGTGTTGCATAGCTCTTGAAAGACTGATGCCTAGAACAGGAGAGAGCCTTTAGTCCTGCATCTTGCTCATCCTCTGGCTCCTCAGTGCCACCAAGAAAGCCCCTACGAGTACCATCCTGTGACCAGTTGCTGCAGAAAGGTCTTTCCAACCCCTTCAGGTTGGGCTGGTTTATGAGAGAGACTCTCTTCCAGGAGATGTTTCTACTCTCTGGGAGCCAAATCCCTTCATTTCTATTCCACTCTGAGAGCTCCTGTAGCTACTGGTTTCCTTATCATGCCCTGTAGAGGAGAGCATGATTTGTCTGGATGTGTCCAGTACGTTTGCACGCTCTACAAGGTCATCAGAGCATGAAGTGACTTCTCATCCTTTGCATTCGCAGAGGAGCCAGGGAAGCTTGAAGGAGCGTGATGCCAAGGTGGCTTCGATTTTATTTAGGGGGCCCTCGCTCCCCATGAGGAGGGAGCAAGAGAAGATAAAGGGGATTAGGTGAAAATGAAGCTGTTTGGCAATGGACAAGCTCAGAGCAGAAAGTTGGGGTGTGGTTATTGATGGGGAAGGTCGTGGATGGCGTGGAAAATAGAGATGTGTAGTTTGTGTGGAATGAGTTAGAGGAGGAGGAGCCTCATGAGAAATGTGGAGAGTCCATGGAGCAGGTGAGGAGGACAGGGCTTTGGAGAGAAAGGAGTAAGGTGGGATCTACCTGAGGGCTATCTTGTTTGCCTGCTGTCCGGGTAGGATCCCTTCAGCTTCTTGAATTCCATGTAGGAAAAGCATTTTCCAAAGAGCCAGCCCTTCCCTGGCAGTGAGTGTCCCTCGGTGTGGTGGCTGGGGTGGGAAACCGGAGGACTGGGCTTCAGCAGGAGGACAGGAACCCCCAGCCTTGTTTGCAGCCATGTTCCCTGGGTACCTGGCATCAGAGATGAAGAATAGAAACAGATCTTCTGTCTTCCTGCAGCGTATTGATTTTTTGCTCCCTGCTCCGGCCTTTTGCTCGTCCTTTTCAGCAGCTGGCGGTGGAATGAAATATAAGGTTTGAAAAACTAAAAATACAAAAAGTGACAGCTTCATTGCTCCGAGTGATGGTATTTCGAGGGGAAGCGTGACCTGAGGAAAAGGGAGACGATGCCGACCTGGCCTGCCTCTGCTCGCTTGGCGAGGGAGGGGGCAGTGAAAGGAAGGGGGTTCGGGGCTGGGGTGCTGAGTTGTGTCCCTGCCGCACTCGGGAGCGACCCCACTCCTTCTGCAGTGGCAGCAGTGTGTTGCTTTGGAGCTTTGGCAATGGGAAGGGAATGGGAATGCGGTTCCAGGGTGTGGGATGTCCTATTCTTGTCCCTGCCACGCGTTTGCGTGGGACGCAGCAGCTTGCAGTGCCCCTCTGTCCCCCCTCTGACAAATGGAGGTGGCTCGGGGTGATGGGAGCTGGGGTAGACCTGATGCCCTGTTGCTGTATGTCTGGCACCGCCGGCCCTGGAGCATGATTTTAAGGCTATTTGCAGGCTTCTGGGTGGTTACCAATTAGCAGCTGCCGCAGCTCGCTGCAACGCAGCAGCCTGCCTTCGGTCGGAGAGTGCCCAGCAGGGTTTAAATTACTTGTCATTTGCCTTGTTTTGCTTGGCCATTTGAATGGTTGACTCTCTCCTAATTGGCGTCGTAACCGCTGGGGTGATACGCTCAGAGGTTCTTGATTGGATTCCTACTTTTTGGGGGCTGGGAGCAGGGTGGGGGGAAGCCTGGCAGATGCCGCAGAAATTAAGCAATGGAATTTAATTCCTCTGTGTCGTTTTGAGAGACAGGCAGTGCAGAAACAAGAAATCCCTTGGGTTTTCCACATCGGGATGAATTCAGCCTGGGGATTTGGATGGTGCAGGGAGCGGTTTAGGCATTAGGAAGCTTCATGGAAAGGTGGAGGAGCCATGCACTTGGTGTGTTTGGGTTGTACCAGCAGAGATGGGGAATTTTGGAAGGTGTTTTAGGGTGGTAGGTGAGTTAATCTCTGCACACTTAGCAAGGAGTTACATGGCCCAGAATTAAAACAAGCACAAAAACTGCCCCCGTGCCGTAGCGAGCATCCCAAGGACTGTCCACACGGGATGGCCAGCTCCAGCCACAGTCTCCTAACTCTGGCCTTTTGCTGGTGGGCTCACAGACCTGAGGGGTTCAGGATCCTCTGTGCCCCTGCCACAGAGCCGAGCTCGGCGGTGCAATGTTCCTCTTATTAAATCCGATGGCGATGAATGGGACATGACACCTGCGTATATGATTCAAATCGAGTCATCCCATTACACGGCGTAAATCAATAAACAAAATGTAGCCGCTGACAGCGTTTACAGTTCCCCCTATTACTGCCAACCAGCCCATTTTCTGTGCATGAAAGAGGCATTTACACCCCATTTAACTGTGCTTTGATGCGGGATCCGGTTCCCGGGAAGAGTGGAGGCTTTGACAGGTGACATTAGGGGAAGGGGAGATCTACAGCGTTCATTTGTAGAGACCTGAGCCAAGGGTTCTGAGACATATTTTCACCCGTTTGGGCTGTCCATCACCCTAATTGATGATGTGCTGGTTGGGAAATAGGGCTTGGACAGGAGGTGGGGTGATGCCGAGGTGGCTGGGGTGCAGCTACGTTGGAATTTCCCAATGGATCACGTTCCCAAGAGAAAGGGAAATGTATTTCCTCTTCTGTCCTGGCTGGGGAAAGGTCTTCCCTCGAGCTGGGTGACGGGGAAGAGAAGGACAAGGGAGAAGCAGGCTGGGACATGCACCGGGAGACATAGCTCTTGGAACACCTCAACTGTCCGACTTGATTTTATTTAATGGGCTTTGCAATCTGGTGATTAATCTGGTAATCAGAGGAAATGTTACAGTAACGGCTGGCAATAAAAATATAACCTAAAGTAGATACAAACTCTCTTTTTCCTCTCTTTTTCTGTTTTTTTCTTGCTGAAAAATTGTCAGTTGACATCTCTCCCCTTTATGAGAGGCGGCAGGAGGGAGAGGGAGATACATGTGATGGGAAAAACCTGGTCCCTGCTGCATCTTGCCAGGGCTCAGAAAACTTCCCGGCTCCTCGATGGGGCTGAGCAGCTCCTCCACCCTGAATTTAGTCAATCAGCACTGTTTTATACATGTATTTTTTTTGGGGGTAGGCATGGACAGGGATCAGACCAGCTGCCCTCCGAACTGAGAATTGATAGTTTTGTCTCGTTTCCTGGAACGCCACCAGATCTCTGAATTATTCCAAAAAGGACAAGAAAAGCTTCCCTTTCTCTCTGCCCGCCTTTGTTGTCGGTTGATTTTGTTGGTGTTTTGCCGCTGCAGTTGGCTTTGTGGATAAAAAGGGCAGTTTGTGACCGAGAGGGAGAGAGACGTGGTTAGAAAACAACAAAGGGGAGCAGGGATTTTGCAAAATGTACCGCTTGAACATCGCTTTGGCAGGATGGGGACATAAATCCAGGCATGTTTTTCACATTTTCCTACAGATTTCCACCAAAAAAAAAAAGTGCCCTAAGCCCCAAAACGCAGCTTGGCCAGAGTCAGCGCTGGTGTTGATTCTGGAGGAAGACTATTCCCATATGCTTTGCTAAGTCCGGATCTGCTTCCAGTAAATATCCTCGGCTGCCGGTATTGAAGTTGGACTCTCTGCCAGTCATCCATTTATTTATCCTTTGCAGTTCCCCTGGGGAGTGTCTGGGATGAGTTTAGTCCTTTCTTTCCTCATCTCCTTGAGCTTTTATCGTAACCCTCATGGGAATGGCGGGGCAAGGAGCCCCCTGTCCGCTGGTGCTGAGGGATGGAGGGGATGGAGATGGCATTTCCACAGGGACTCGATGCCAGACCCGACGCTGGAGAGGGCAGGGAGCGGGCTGTGAAATGGGAAGCAGCTCTAAAACTCATGCAAGAAGCGGGAAAGGGGATGTTTCAACCCAGCTTCTCATTAGAAAGATTAAATACATCAAAATGGGTTGTTTCTTTGTATTAAAAGGGTCGTTTTTGATGCTTCCTTTCTAATTAGGAACAAGTCGAGAAAGATTTGGAAATCTTTCATGTTGATCGCCTTTAGATCACCATCCCTGGAGGTATTGAAAAGGTGGGTGGACGTGGTGCTGCTGAGAGACATGGTGGTTTAGGCAGTGTTGGGTTGATGGTTGGACTGGAGGATCTTAAAGATCCCTTCCAACCTTGAATATTCTATGATTTTGTGTTTCCTGGGAATGATGTTTCTTAATGCTGCCATGTCCTGCGTGCCCTCCTCTGCCCTTCTCCGGGCTGCTGAGCACCTGGTTTTAACTTTGAAGGAAGCCCACCCTTCTTAGACGCCTTTCCCATCTTTCCTTGACTGTCACCTTTTGCTGCCGAATTCCCTGGACTGTGAAATGAAGCTTTTATTATCTTCCAAGAAAGGAGGAGGGAAGAGGGGGGGGACACACAGAAATTAAATTAGTGAAATTAAAAAGATGATGATGATGACGACGACTGTAACCTAACTTCAACCCTTTTCATTCCGCCTCACGTAGCGAGACAGCAGGCTGTGTTCTGGGGCTTCTGCTTGGATTGCTGTAAAGAACCGAACTTTTACTTTCAAATTAACCTGTCAAATCATATATTTATAAAGGAATTGAAGGCAGGAGAATGAGGGTCCCGGATATTCCCACGCATCAATTAGGGGGAAAATTAATTACAATTTACTGGCATTACCACATTAGAGCTCCCTTGATTAGAGAGCGGATCGCTCTGTGCTCTGGAAAAAGTTAAAATTAGAGGGTGTAGAGGGAAGGAGGGAGGTCCCGGGGCTGGCTCTGAGAGCGGGCACCGCTTGAGAGCCAGCTTCTCGGGGTTGGTGTTGCCCTCAGAAGACCTGTTTTGGGGCCTGAGGCCACTGGACGCTCAAAATTGGTCTTAAAATTGTTCATTAGACCTTGACAGAGCCCATGGGTTGGGTTATTGCCAACGCTAGGGCAGGGAAAGGCTGGTTCTCCTTGGCCTTGTTGGCTTCTCTCACCCCATCCTGGCACTGCATCCCTGGGCTGATGAGCTCTCGGCGTGAACCAGGGAGTCCCGGGTGGCCACGAGATCTTCTGTGTGTTTTATTCTGGGGGGTTATTGAATATTTAATGTGCCTAAATTAGTGCTGGAAGGAGCTCCTGGGCCGTGGTTCCCCTGGTGTCACCTGGGGAGATGGCTGCAATGCTGCTCTGCAATGGGAAAGCCAATATCATCGCCGGGCCATTAGCAATTTGCTGCTGCAATTAAAGGTTTTGTGGCGCGGGCTGAGGACACGGGGCAAGGCAAGGCACAGTGAAAAGGACGATTCAACCCAATCCTGCTTGATTTTGCAGCCTCGGGCAGCTTTATGCCATGGAGGGGGAAGGTCGGGGAGGTCTTTGGTGGCGTCTGGGAGGGAGGCGAGGCACATATTGTGCTGCAGGGAGAGGGGAGGAAGGATTTCACGAGACTTTGAGCAATTTTGGGAACAGATGAACCTGGCATGCGGCCACCTTGCAAAGCCTGTTGTGGTTTTTTGGTTTTTGTTGGTTTTGGTTTGTTTTGTTGTTTTTTTTAAATAATATTCCTGGCACTAGCCATGAGCGAAGATGAAGTCCATAGGCTCGGAAAGCCCGGATTGGGATGTCGAATCTCAGGGCTGGAGATGCCCCTGTGAGATGCAGAGTTAGCATCCCCGGGAGCGAAGGGCAGCCCTGCAGGGCTCTGCGTGGCTGTTTGATGTCAGATAGAAGCGTGCCCCATGTGAGAGTGCCTGTTTCCAGGTGGCTGGGACAGGGATATTTAATATTTGGCCTGGGAAGGTGAGATCCAGGTGCTTGGAGAGATGGTCCAGCTACTGGGACCGGTCCCAGACAGCTCATTTTCCGCCCCCTCCCCCTTGTAGAATGAGGGTTGCTTTATGGCCGGGGTGTGCCACCTCTTATCAAGGACATTGCAGACATGGCACAAGGTGCCAGGGACGGCCCAGGGCTGCTCTCTGGCTCCCTGTCTGCCCACGATGGTGGGCACGATCCAGCCTCCGAGCTGCTGCCGTGCTTGGAGCCACGCCGGCTGGGGAGGTGGGACCCGCCTGGGATGGATATACTGGGAGAGGGGCTGCTTTTCTAAGATCCAGCTGTGGCATCTCCTGCTTTCCCAGTAAGAGCCTAAATCCCAGTCCTTGGAGGACAGCCCTGCTCCTAGAGTGAGCAAAATGCCCACATACTTTTCCCCCATGGGGTACTACCACAGAAAGGGGCTTCTTAAGCCAAACACCTTTCCTCCCCTATTTCCTAATCCCAGTTTTCCTTGTTTTCATAGAATCATTCAGGTTGGAAAAGACCCTTGGGATCATCGAGTCCAACCATCTACCCCACTCTGCAAAGTTCTCCCCTACACCATATCCCCCAACACCACATCTAAACGACTCTTAAACGCATCCAAGGGTGGTGACTCAGTCCACCCCCATTCCTCCAGCAAGGGGAAGGGCAGTGCAGGAGACTGAGGTCATGAGCAAAATGGTTTGTGTCTGCCATCCCATCCCTCGGTGTCGTGTCCCTGCCCCGGCATGGGTTGCCCGTGGGCTGCAGTCCCTCGGATGCATCCTTGGGGTGGACCTTCCTTCCAGAAAGTCCTCTCCAGTGCACACCGTAGGGGGTGCCAGGGGTGTGAAGGGTGCTGTGCCCTCCTCATGAGCTCTCTCGGCCAAACCAGGCATTTTTGGGGATTGTCCCCTCCGGGAATCTGTCACTCCATTCCCCTTTTGTGACCCGGTGAAACCTGCCATGAGGCTGCCAGGAGAGCTCTCCCTGCAGCAGCTCCGGGCTGATTTTCACCAGGGAAGGATTTGTCCCTCCCAGGGAGCTGAGGGTGGGAGAGACAGCGGGGTTAGGGACCCCGAAAGCGCGAACATTCCTCTGACAAGCTGTTTGAAGCCGAGTTGATCAGAGAAGGTGACAGCCCTGCCACATCTGGGAACAGCTGCTGTGTCCTCCTTGCTGACAGGAGGAGTTTGATTCCTTTAATATTTGATGTGTTCTGTCTTTTGCAATGTTTGTTTTTGCCATTGTGGGTTTTGGCTTGTGGGGTTGTTTTTTTTTTTTCCTTTGTTTTTTTTTTTAATCTACACTGCTCCTCAGAAGCAGCTTCCCATTTTCAGGGTGGATGGGAGCTCTCTGGAGAGGCCAGGGGAAGGCAGCGAGATGACAAATGTGACACTGAGGTGGCTGGAAACTCCACCTGACCTGTGAGGTTCCTGCTGCTTCTCCTCATCCTCCTCCATCCAGTTTTCCAGCTGGAGTGAGGTGGTTGCATCCTTCCCATGTGTAAGAAGAGGCAAGGGACGACCCCTGCCCATGTGCCACCATGCCAGGGTGCAGGTGACCCCCATCCTGCCCGTGTTTGTGGGGTTCCCAACCGTGTGTGGCCACCCCTCAATGTCCACCCCTGGGAAACATGGGGACTGAGCTGGCTCGGCTGCTGGGGAAGGGTCCGGCTGCCCCATAAGTGCCCGTGATGGGGAGGAGATGGGTGGTTTGCTGTTGTAGGAGGAGCCTCTGGCTGGGTGACAGCACACGATGTGACATTGCGAAGCCTTTTGGTGGCTCCTGGGCAGAGCTGGGGTCGGGGATGTTGTCCCTCAAAGACTGGCACCTGCAAAACCTTTTTTTGTGGTTGGGGTGCTAATGTGGCTTTTCATCCTCCTCCTGTGTCACTCTACTTGAAGGAGGAGGGTGGCAGCAGGGAGGTGACATCCCGGGAAACTCTTGGACCGTTTTCCAACGGTCCTTCAGACCCTTTTTCCCAGCCCAGGCTCTGCTCCTGCAGGATAACGAGCTGTTGGCGGCTCCGTCGGAGCGTTTCCAGCAGCTGGGTGCCCTTGGGCAAAGCGCTGGTGCAGAATTCCCACCTGTGGGACACCGTGCTCCCGTGCCCGCCCCCTGCCATACCCTTTGCTGCTGCAGATGGGCAAAGCTCCCACCTGGAGAGCCAAATTTCCCACAGTCAGGATGACTTCAGCTCCCCCTCCCACCTTCCTTCCCTCTCCGTGCTACATCCCTGCGGGAGGCGGATGATCCTGCGTCTGGAAACGCTGAGCCGGGGCTGTCTCTGAAAGGAGAGGGCAGGGGAAGTTTTTTCTGGAAGATTTTGGGAGTCTGCGTGCGGGGAAAGCATCTGCTTTTTTTCATTTTAAGGCGTGCGCAGGGTGGGGAGAGGCAGCAGGAACAGGGTGGCCAGGGCTGCTGTGCTTCTCGGGTGGGCGCCTGGTGCAGGACTGAGCTGGGGAAGGTGTTCCCTTTCGATGGGGAGCTCTTCTGCCTGTATTCCTGGTGGGAAGGCA
Source organism: Arenaria interpres (assembly GCA_013399435.1). Classification (NCBI taxonomy): domain Eukaryota; kingdom Metazoa; phylum Chordata; class Aves; order Charadriiformes; family Scolopacidae; genus Arenaria; species Arenaria interpres. The sequence goes on along the minus strand of VXAK01018317.1, from coordinate 83,268 downwards.
GGAGCAAGACCCCGGGGATGATGCGTGAGGGCTCTCCCAGGCTCCGCGCTGGCAGGGTGAGCTCTCTTCCGTACAAAGGCTTCCTCCCGTTGACATAAATTTAAGTGGGTGCCGCAATTACTGCAGGCTCTGACGTCTGAAACGAGCGGAGCCCACCCTTGCTGTGAGTCGCTGCCAAGCTGATTACAAGGCAGAGCAGGGAAAAGTCAAATTATCAAACAAAGCCAAAAGAGAAAAGGGGGGCAAACCCCCCCCCCCGTTTGAGGTCGGGTGCGTGGCCAGGGCAGGACGGGAGGAAGGGCTGGCCTTACGCCCTTGCAAAGGGATGTTGTCTGGGCTCAGGTTGGAAGGTCCATCACCTCGGGCATGGTGGGATGGAGAGGGTTCATCTCTGCAGGGTTTGGAGGATGTTGTCCGGGCTCAGGTTGGAAGGTCCATCACCTCGGGCATGGTGGGATGGAGAGGGTTCATCTCTGCAGGGTTCGGAGGTGTGGGTGCGGGCGTGAGAACAGGCCAAAGCAGAACAAATCAAGGACAGGCATTTGCCTGGGCCAGTTTCTTCTTAAAAGCTCTTTCCGGAGGAGTGGGGCTGACATGGGAGTTAGCTGGGCTGGAAGGAGATTACTGCTGCTTGGCTCCAGGTCAGTCACACAAATCCTGCTTTCTGGTGGCTTAGGGAAAGCTGGACACGATGTGCCCGACGGCAAAGCTGTGGCTTGAGCCTCCGGAGAGAAGGAGCACAATTTTCCCCATTTCCTACTCCGATTGCCTGAGCTGTTGGCCAGCCCTGCCCGAGGATGCTGGACAAACCCAACCTCCAGCTCCTACCCGCCATCGGTGCTTTTCAAACTCCCTGCCTGCGTTTCCTGGGGGATCTTCCTCCTGCCCGCCCACTGGAAGGAGGAGGAGGAGGAGGAGGAAGAGGACGGCAGTGCCACACAGTCCTCTGCACCCACTCCATCTCCCCGCATCCCCTGGGGACGCGTGGGCAGGGAGCAGCCCATCTCCCTGGGTGTTGCCGTCCATCGCTCCTCTTCTGCTCTTCTCCTCTCCTCTCCTTCCTCCTTTTCCTCCCTCCCAAGGTGCAGCTCTGCATCTGTCGGAGGTGGCGACGTGCCAGCTTGGTTAATTACAGTCTGCTTTACCTGAATCCCCCCGTGTAATTCCGCCTGGATAACGTTATCCTTCGCCGGCTGGCCTTAAAGAAGCCCAGGCGGCAGGAAGGCTGCCGGACCCCTCTGCCTTTGGGGGTGGAAAGGTGGGTTTTTCGGTGCTCGGAGCTCCCCCAAGGAAGCAGCAGGAGGGTCATAGTCATCCCTAAAGGCTTCAGACCCGGTTCTGTGCCCATTTGGCTCCAGGATGGGTCTGGGGTCCATCAGGGGTGGTGGCAAACGCGGTGCTTGGGAGCAGAGCTGGGAGCCACCAGCATCGTAGGGGGTGAATGACTGCACTTCAGGGCTGCTCTAATGCTTAAGTGGACAAGATAATGCGATACCTTTTTTTTTTTTCTAATCTTATTGGCCCAACAGATAAGTTATTAATGCACGGGCTTTCAAGCGGCGCGTGTGATTTGCATGGATACAATGGAGCAAGATTTTCATTATTTGGCGGGGCGCCGCTCGATCAAGGGCTGCTGAAAAGGACTCGGGGCTGATTTTGTGTGCTATTTATTGTTCTTCGTTACCAGCCCTCCCGGGCCCTTTGTCCCGCCTCAGCTCACCGCTTCTCTGGCGTATCCATAGCAGAAGAGAAGCCTTTCGCGTGCTCCTCCTCGGGTGATAAAGTTATCAACATTCATAAGTGACTTTGCTGCAGTTGTGGGCCCTGCTTTGGGCTTTGTTGGTGTGATTTGTGTTAACAAAAGCCCTCATCTGCCGCACTCCAGGTGAGATGCAAGTCTGATGGCTCGAGAAAAGGAACTTGGGAGGGGTTGGCGTGGGAGATCACAAAATCACAGAATCCCATGGGGTTGGAAGGGACCTCTGGAGATCATCCAGTCCAACCCTCCTGCCAAAGCAGGTCCACCCAGAGCAGGTCCCACAGCAACGTGTCCAGGTGGGGTTTGAATGTCTCCAGAGAAGGAGACTCCACCACCTCCCTGGGCAGCCTCTGCCAGGGCTCTGCCACCCTCACAGGAAAGAAGTTCCTCCTCATGTTTAGGTGGAACTTCTTGCCGTCAAGTTTGTGCCCATTTCCTCTTGTCCTGTCCCTGGGCACCACTGAAAAAAGACTGGCCCCATCCTCCTGACACCCTCCCTTTAATTATTTATAGGGACACCCTCCCTTTAATTATCTGTAGGTGTTGATCAGGTCCCTCCTCAGCCTTCTCCAGACTAAAAAGACCCAAGTCCCTCAGCCTTTCCTCATAAGGGAGATGCTCCAGGCCCCTCATCATCTTTGTAGCCCTCTGCTGTCCCCTCTCCAGCAGTTCCCTGTCCTTCTGGAACTGGGCAGCCCAGAACTGGTCCCAGTGCTCCAGTTCTCCATCACCCCGTGCTCCATCTCTGGCCCTTTCAGGCCAGCCAGGCAGGCGCTGAAGGCAGAGGAAGGATGCCCTGAACCCCCCGAACCCCTCACTCATCCCATGCTTTCCTCCAGCTCAGGTGATACCCAGAGCCTCTGGAGAAGCAGCCTGTGGTACCTGCAGACCCTGCTCAGCCGCAGGCGGGTGCCTGGTGGTGGTTCATAACCTACAGCAGCTTTTTCTTTGCTCCGACTCATTTTTTCCACGCTCCCTCTCTGTAATCTCTTTCCTTATTGACTCTCTTTAGTGAGATTAGCGTCCGGGGGCGATGCTGGCAGCTCGGGAGCTGGGCTGTCAGGTCCCTGAAGCCCCGTTATTTGCTGTTGCCACCCCTGCCAGCTCACGAGCTGGGTGAGAACGTGTCCTGTGGGAGGATGGCGATGTGGGACCACGAGCAGGGATCCTTGCTAAGAGGTTTCCCTTGCTCTCTCATCCCCGCTCTATAAACGACGGAGACTTTGGGGAGCTCCTGTTATCCCCCCTCCCTGGGAATCGCTCCCTTCCACCCAGCTCTCCAGGGCTTGGGGTTCAGGGCTGCTGGAGACCGGGAAGATTTACTATTCAAGGCGTAGGGGCAGGAAAGCATAGCCTGGAAGGTGTCAGTCCAATCTCACCAGCCTTTGTGCCTTTATTTATCCGAAATCCCATGGAGCCGTCCTTCACTGTGGCTTGTTATCAAAATTCATCCGATTGTGGCGTGGGTTTTGCAAGGTGCTTTTTTTTTTTTTTGTCCTTAAAGCAATGGTGTGGGAGTCTCAGGCTGCTTTTTCCTTTTGATGAGGAAGTTTTTCAGCGTGCCAGAGCAAAACTGGGAGACGGTGGGCCTTTGGAAGTGAAGCGGAGCTTTCCCAGGGAGGGGTTTATTGCCCGTAAGCATCTGGTTTTCTCCTGTGCCACCGAGCTGGTCCGTGAGATGCTCTGAGCCAAGACCAGCCCTGGTGGTTGTGCTGAGTAATTGTATAGGAGTCTACATTTAAATGAGGTGCAAAAGAACCTCGTCCCTCCACCCTCCTCTTTTTTACCCCATATTCCATCTTGGAAAGCTGAAGGGCAGTGCGATACCTGGTTCCCCCTCAGCCCATGAGACATCAGGACCTGGTGGGCAGGTTGGAGGCTGCCCAGGAGCTTGAACCTGGCCGTTTTGCCTTCGGCAGAGTCAAAAAGCAGCTCCTGGAAATGCTTGCGAGCTCTCGGCAGGTGAGGGGAAGCGCGTTGGGGTCCGGGCAGGATGGTCCACGGCCGTGCCAAGGAAGGAGGGTCGGGCGACAGCTCTCTGAGCTGGCCGGCTCTTTGGCATATGGTGCCGTCGTGCTCGGGTGCTTCGTTTTAAAGAATTATCAAAGAAACCCGTCCATCTGGGCCCTCCACCCCCCCACCCCCAGCCTCTCGCCGCTGCCGGCCCCACGGGGCACCGAGCAGATGGTTTGCAAACAAAACAGCTTCGGCTGAGGAAAAGGGAAGGAGACCCGTCCAAAGCGGCGTGTGGCCGGAGCTCGGCCCGTGATGGAGCTCTTCCCCGGGATGTGCAAGGGGCGACCAGCGAGTTCTGCACCTTTGTTCCCCTGCCAAAGCCCTCAGGGTGGCTTGGGTGGCAAATCCTACCCTGGAGGAGAGCTGTTTGTCCCCGCTGCCTCGCTTCCCCATCCCTCTGTGCCCCCAAAACTGCTGCTCCACGCGGGCTGGTGGCCCTGAGACGGCTTTCCCAAGGTGGGTACCCAGTATTTTGAGGGGACCGGCTGTTCAGCCGCTTGCATTACCTGAGCTTTCCCCGCAAACCCTCCAGCCCATCCCGTCGCTGACCCCGCGATGTGACAGGCTCACAGCTCTTGCCAATAAAGTAGTGACTCGGCTGGAATAATATCTGACAATTACGTGCTGAGCCCCGGCATTATGCAATATTTATGCACGCGTCTGGACTGTAAAACAGTGATTATCTGGAAGGAGTAATTGTTTGCAATCTTACCCTGAATTTCTCTGCTGCTTTGGCCTCGCAGAGCCACGCTGTTAATCAGCGGCACACGTTAAAGGCTTGCACTAAAACCAGACCTGCCATTAGCCCGGCGGGGCTCCACATGAGGCTTTGTGCTGGAACCGGTAGCCACGGGGGTTTATTTCATAGCCACGGGCTGGTTGCTTCTGCTCGGGGAGCTGGGGGGGTGAGGAGGGTCCGGGACCCAGCCCCTGCGAGCTGAGCCTGCGTGGGAAGACGGGCTTTGATGCGACGGAGAGCAAAGCGGTGCCTCAGCAGAAGGGCTGAGCCCAGGCATCCTGCTTTTGGTGGCCAAAATCCCCTGCCTTTCGCCCTCCTGGGCACGTTGGGCAGCCTGATGGTGCTGCCGTGCCCTTGGAGCGGAGCAGTGATTGAAATCTCTCTTTATTCCTCGCCCCCTCCCTCCGCCACAGCAGCCGCCTTGTGCCTGCCTTTTATTTTTTTTATATATATATGTATTTTTCCCCCCGCTTCCTCTTCTTTTTCCAAGCGTTATTTGCTGTCAACCTGGGCCGAGGAGGAAGCCAGAGCTGAAAAGACAAATGCAGGCTGTCAGATTGCAGGTGGGAAGGGAAAGGGCAGCGAGTCCCTCCTGCCCGTCACGCCGGGGCCACGGGGGGTGATGCTTGTGTCTGCGGCGCAGCAGCGGGGAAGAAATGACTATTTTGGGGCGAAAAAACAAGCTTTTGCCTTTCCTTTGGCGCTCTGCAGAGGCGGCAGCGGGGCAGACAGGACGGTTTTGGCGACTCTCCCTCCATCGCCGAGCGGTGACGGTGTGGGCACGGGATGTATCCCAGTGGAATTCCTGCAGGGATGCTGGGGTGGGAGGTGGGGGAAGGCTCCAGGAGCTGGGGGACCGGGAACGGCACCTCGGTGGGAGCTCTCAGGCAGCAAAGAGACGAAAAATGTGCCTGGTCAGCAAGAGGAGAGGCCAGGAATACTGCTGCCACAGCTTGTTAACATAAACTAATACAGGCTGCTGCGTCGGACGCGGGGAGATAGGAGGGAGAAAAAATGGGAAGCGTGTGCAGGAATAAGGGCCCCGATAATGAACCTGGCAATGAGAATGCAAAGCAAAACAAAACAGGGGAAAAATGCTTCCGTTGCAGAGCCCGGGCTCTCTCTGCTCTAGCTTTTAAAAAAAAACTTTCTTGGTGGCTGTCCTGCCTGGGATTGGGGTTTCCAGCAGTGCTTCTGGGTCCCCTCTTTGTTCCGGAGTTGTGGGAAGAGGGAAATGTCCCAGCTGGGGGCTCGCTGGCACCAGCCCTGGTTCAGTGTCGCGGGGTGGGTGCAAGTCGGGTGATGCTCACACCAGGAGACACGTTACCCATGACCAGGATGGGTGGTGCACCCTTGCCAGCCCACGCGGTTGCTGGAAAAGCTGGTGTTGAACTGGCTTTGGGCTCCCGCAGCGAAGAGCAAGGCAGGATCTGTAGATGGTCCTGAGAAATTTGGGGTGAGGAGGCTCCTCGCCCACCCTGGCAAGGGAGGGATGGAGGCAGGATGCGATGCAGGCATCACCCCGGGATGTGCTGTGTCAGTAGACAGCCACGTTGAATTTCTGGGTTGCAAGAGGGCAGATGACTTCCAGCCCCTCTTTCTTCGGTATGGAAAGCTTGGGGGAGCAGACCCCCACCCCAGCAGTTGCTACTGAAAGGCAGCGTCGGTTTTATGGAGTGTGCCTTCTTGCCTAAAGGGTCCTGTCTTATCACAGGTCCCTCAGCCGTGGACAATTCATCTGTTTTTATGGTGATGACGGAAGAATCCAATCTGCAGCCTGTAGCCGGAAAGTTCAGAGCCACGCAAGGCTGGCTGGGGAGGAGAGCAGGTTTTATTGATGGTCTGGGCTCCTGGAGGTTGTGTGGGAGGAATCTTGTTAATGGGTCCCTTGGGCCATTGCCTCCTGACTCTGCCATATCTCCTTGTTCACCTGGTTTCTTTTTCTTTTTCCTTCTTTTTTTTTTTCCCCTTTCTTTTGGAGTAAATATTGGTGCTCGCAAGGGCTTTGGAAAAGTGCAGCAGAAGGGAAGGATGTGGGGCTGAGCCAGACACCCTCCCTTTGCAGAGCCCTTAGAGGAACTGCCCCATCTCTCCTGCTGTGTCCTTCGGTGTCAGAAACCACTGCAAAAGGTGTCTCGGGTGGCTCTGATAAGACAAGAGGGATGGCCTTGCCTCCAAGGTGACCAGGGAGCTTGATGGGCAGCAGCTCCATCAGTCTCTGGTTCAGAGAGGGGGCATTAGATTAGACCTTGTAGAAACCATCCCATAGTCTGGTGCTTGTTGGGGAAGTGGGAATTTCCAGCAGTGGCCACACTTTGCAAGTGGAATTGTGTGTCCTTCTCATGGGAATGGTGATGCTCACGAGTTCCAGGGCACAGAACCCTTTTGGGAGCTGCCCCATCTCTCCTGGTGTCTCCTTCAGTGTCAGAAATCACTGCAAAAGGTGTCTCAGGCTCTTTTTTGTGGCTCTGACAAGACAAGAGGGATGGCCTTGCCTCCAAGGTGACCAGGGGGGTTGATGGGCAGCAGCTCCACCGGTCTCTGGTGTTGGTTCAAAGAGGGGGGATTAGATTAGACCTTGGAGAAACCATCCCATAGTCCAGTACTCGGTGGGGAAATGGGGCAACCACACTCTGCAAACCTGAAATTTCCATCCTCCTCACGGGAACGGTGATGCTCACTTGAGTCGTGGGGCGTGCTTTGCCGCCTTGTTTTGATAATTAATTGATGGTCGGAAATGTTTGACAAACAAACAGCAACCAGAAATCAAACCCGCGCACGTGCGCATTAACATTTCATATCGCCTTTCGTGTTTGTTTGCTTTTAAATCACAAAACGCTGTGATACATTTTTAATCGAAAGCGCTATTGGCTCTTTCCGTCACTATTTCAATAACTTTCTTGATAAAAAAGGAGTTCAATACGGGAGTGTAATGGGATATTTTAGGAGGTGGGCGATGGGTTTTTGACAGCTGTGTTTGTTTCTACAAAGGACCTTTTTTGTCAGGGAGAAATATATTTAAAAACAGGCTTGTTTGAAAAAAAACCCACAACACTCTGAGCTCCTGGGATGCTCTTTGATGGCTCCCTGCATCCTCGGTGTCTCGGGGCGGTACAGGACGGGCTGTGCCTGGTGGGGTGATGTTGCTGGTCTTTAACTGGTGTCAGTCTGGTGGCTGTGCCCAGGGCAGGGTCCTCAGCCCCTCCAGGGTTTGTTTGTTTTTCCAATCACACCCTCCGTAAGGCGCTCTCAGAAGAAAATCCTCCCTGCAAGCAAAAGCCAGTGACTTGCACATGATTTTCTTATCTTGAAAGCTTAACTAAGGTTTTCTTCCCCCCCCCCAAGCCTTCCTTTCACAGCAGGAGATGAAAGGCGTGTTTGTGTGTATCTGTGTGTGTATGCGGGCACGGTAAATAGTGGGTGGGGAATATTAATACAGGACTAAACCCATCCCTGGCACGAATCACGGGGAAGACATATGTTGCGACAACTTTCCTAAGGGGCTTCTGGCCAAGGTAGATACCAAGTGTTCCCCAGAGGGAAGAAGGAGGGAATGACAGCTCTTTTCTTTCCGAGACTGATGTAATTAAAGAGTTATAATGTCCTTTAACTTCCCTGCCCTTGGCACTGCTGTGCTCTGGCGTATTTATTTATATATTATTTTTTTAGCACTGAGGAGTGGCTAATAGGCTTTATGGGGAGAGGTGGGAGACCCAGGAATACAGCTCAGCGTTGCAAACAGGGGAGATTATTGTACTTCCCAGGGAGCGAGCATCCATCCATCCATCCATCCATCCATCCATCTTCCCTGTTGCAGCAGACTCTTGTGGCTAAGGGTGAGGTTAAAACCGCCGTCCTTCCAGCTGAAGTTAACGCGCTTGAACTTTGTAAAGGGAAGCTTATTTTAATGTAATAGAAAAATACATTATGTATAATCCTCACAATAAATTTCCATCCCATCTGAAGGAGAATCTACCAGTGTAATGCGTCTGCCCAGCCCAGCCCAAATACCTGCAGATTTGTGGCTGCAATGGCTTAAATAATAACAATAACAATACCAGGAGCAGTAATATCCTTTGCTGCTGTCCTTGAGTGACAAAGATGATGGAAAATGAAGTTGTAGATAGCTGGAGATGACAATGTGAGTATCCTCTACCCATCTTCCAGGTTATTAGCAGGTGTCAGTCACTGGAAGGAATCTCATCATTTCCAGACGCAGCGATGTCTCCCAACACCAGCCGCGGTGCTGTGGCTGCAGAAAGCAAATGGTTTTTAGGGGCTGGATTCCCATTTCTGCTCAGAACGGTTGGAGAGGCTGTTAATGGTGCAGGTGTCCGTGGCCACATCGGTGGCTGCAGCGGGGGTGTCCTGACACCCTGCTCCTGGATGTCACCGTTAACACTCGTACAACACCCGCTGCCTGGGGAGCTCTTCTGGAGCGAGTCACAGAGGGGAAAAAATGGCTTTGCTCCCTTTGACTCAGCATCCTTGGTGGAAAAGAGGGATAAACACGCAGTAACCGCCGCTTTTTGGATGGACACACTGCACACACGATGGGTGTCAAGGCTTGGTGCCGTGGGGACACTTGCTCCCACCCACCTTTCCCGGAGGGTCCGGCTGGTCCGGAGGAGCTGGGGGGGAACCGCACAAGTTCATTGTTTTCCAAGCAGGTGGTGCTTTGCGAGCTTAAAGTGAGCACCAGATGGGCAGAGATGATGAAAGAGGCATCGGCGTGAAAGGCTTCCCTCTAGGGTGTTAAATATTACATTCACCGAGCCCGCCGAACTGTTGAAACCAATAGAACTAATTAGAGAGCCCATGCCCGGGAAGGACGCGCCTTGGCTAACAGCTGAAAGAGATGCCAGATCATACTAAAACCTCCCTTTTGTCTGCCCCAGCATCTCGCGTGAGCCGTGCTTTTGGGGGATGGCGCTGGAAAGGGAGCCTGTCCCGTGTCCCGGGGCCCACCTTCCAAAGTGGATGAGGGCTGGGAAGTAGAGGGGCCAGCTGGCTCCTGTGCAGCAGAGATGGTTTCCCCCCCCCCTGCTTCTCATCCGCTGGGCAGATTGAGGAGACCTCAGCGGCGTTTGCATGCCTTTGGAGAGCTACGCCGTGCCCTGTGCTCTGAGAGGAGTTTCCAGGGGGTGGGAGAAGGAGCAGAGGTCGAGGGGGCTCTGGAGAGCGTGTTAAAGTCACCCTCATGGGGCTGTCACCCTGATTGCAATGAGTGGCTACTCCTTTTTTTTTTCCAATCACAGGTCAGGCTTTGTAAGCAGAGGGACCCGGTGAATCCATCAGCACGGTGTCCTTGTGGGTTTTGGCTGGATTTGAGGTCTGAACCCATTTGAGGTCTGAACCCATTTGAGGTCTGAACCCATTTGAGGTCTTAACATGCCATCCCTGGGCTCCATGAGGGGTTAGCGTGCCCCTTCCCCCCAAAAAAACCCTCCACCTTTCCCCAGGTTTCCATCTCTGCTGCGGAAACTCCTGCCGTGGTGTGTGGGAGAGTTGTCTCCCCGTCGTGAGCGAGAATAAATCCATTACGGTGCCCTTGTCAGTCCGGGGTCCCGTTCTCTTAATGGGCTTGTTAAGAGCCAACGTGCCAACAGCTGCCCTGAAAAAAGGGCAGAATTAGCCAAGCCAGCCCGGACCATCTGTGGCCACGGTCGGAGCTGCTTCATGTCTTTGTGCTGCAAGTGCCTCTCCCTGCCTGGCAGCCCTTGCAAGGGAAATAATAATAATAATAATAATACTAACAATAATAATAATAAAAGAAAAAGGAATTAAGACAAGTAGGCAAACATAAAGATGAGTTGTTGCGTGGCGGCTGTGCGGATTCTGATCTCAATGTCAAGGGAGCATCATTCCGGCCTAATGGCATCTTTCCCTGAAAGTGCTTTGTAGCAGTCATAAATAAACATGCCGGCTGAAAGGCACGATAACAGAAAAAAACCAAGGAAACTGAGGCAGCCGGGATCTCTATTATCGAGCCGACAAAGCATCTGTGATTAGTAAGAACCGGGGGGGGAGAGGAGAGGGTAAAAATAAAAGGCGGCCGATTGTGTTGCTGCCTTGTCCGTGTCAAGAGAGGATCTGGCTGTGGTAGGTTGACAGGTTGTCTGGATAAATAGTTTGGGGGCAGAACATGCATTTCTGATGGAACTTTCCTTTTTTTTTTTTTTTTTTTTTTATACGGCTGAGATCAGGAGCTCCAGAGGTACTGTCAAGGACGGACGAAGCTCTATAAATCAGGACAGGCTTTTTTGTCTGTCTGAAAAGTCTTATCTCGGGAGTTCGTCCAGGCAATTTTTTTGAGGTCTCTCTAGCTTCCTCCCTTCTCCTTATCAGAGCGCCACAGCTTTAAATGCAGATAGATACCCTCTAATGGAAGCACAAGCCAGAGCCCTCACTCCTTGTAAGTGCCAGCTCATAATTTAGTTGTGTGCCCTTTGGCACCCAGGCATCCATCAAGAAGAGCAGCGTCACCTCCCGGCGCGCCGAGGAGCGAGGGGGACCCCCCAGCTGACGTCCTCCTTGCTCCATGTGGGATGGACCATCTGTAAAATGGGCTGAGAGTGGTGGGGCTTTGCGCCCTGCGGGTGCATTGGAGGGTTTGGGGAACCATAGAGAAAACCCTTCGTGGTGTCTGAGGTAGCAGGGTGTGGAGGGGTTCCCTGAGCAGCCGTTTCTCGGAATATTTTAGTTTTTCTCTGGCGGTGTCTTTTTTTTCCCTCTCCCCTGTTTGTATGTCAACAAAATGAGCTGGGAAGGAAGAGGTGATCTGGGGCGGGCTGTGGTCCAAGAAGGGACGTCACGCAGCCGGAATCTGAGGGTAAAAACCCCAAATGAGGTGGTTTTCTCAGACGGGGGAAGGTGAGCCCTCCCCAGACCTCCTCCAAACCCTTGGAAGTTGGCGTCTCTTCGGCGCCGTCTCTTAACACTTCACCGTTTCCCGACAGCTCCAGATTGTTAATTCCCCCTGTTTTTCTCCCCAGAATAGCGGTTCTGCCTTCTGGCTAAAGCAGCGTGTGGCAGCAGCCCGCCAGCTCCTCACCTGTGGATGTGTGAAAAGGGGCTTTAATAGGTTTCTTCTCTTTGCCCCACTGGGCTGTGACCGGGAGGGGGGGGACAGAGCCGCTCCAGCCGCTAATTGCTTTGGCCCCACAACTCCCGAGCGATGCAAAAAGATTAAAAAGGAAGGAAAACAGCTATTATATCTCTTTCTTGAAAAAAAAAAAAAAAAACAACAAACCACAAACCAAACTTGCAGCATGAAAGGCTCATTAACATCATTAGCGTTTTCATTAACCTCTAGCCAGACAAATAAGCAGGAGGTAATTTTAACGGTACAGGGAAAAGGAAGAAAATTAAAAATTACCCGGGTGTAGGTGACATTCTGCCTCCGCTCGGCGGGGTTTTGGAGGGGTGCGGGCTTGGAGGGCTGCCAGTGGGCAGAGGCATCGATTGTGGCAAAGATGGGATTCGTTCGAACACAACGAATCTCAAAGTCTTGAAAAGGAGCGCGGGCTCCGCACAAGGCTGGCTTCAAAATAAAGGAAAAAAAAAAAAAATAGAGAGAGAGAGAAGAAGGGGGAAAAGAAAATATACACTAGGGGCTGCAAAATGACTTTCTTTGTTTGAGTAAAAGGCTTCCTGCCCTTGTTAATTTTTTTTTTTTGGTGGGGTTTTTTTATTTGGTTTTTATCGCTGCCAAGTTCATCCCCACCCCTCTCGCCCGAAGTCCATCCGCGTGTGCACGCACACGGAGAGATGTATTTATAGACGTGTATTTAAGGCAAGCTCCGGCTGCTGCTTTGTGAGCCCGACTGGTAACTCGTTGCCTTCCCTTCAGCAAGGCCTTCTGCTCTGAAAGGAGCATTGTTAGTTCCTCCCCGAAATCTGAAGGTGGATTGAAAATGTCAAGAAATTGCAGCGCTTTCTCGCTCTCTGTTGTCCTGCGTCTTCTGGTAGCTTCCAGGATCACCTAATTAATCTGGGTCGTCCATGAGCAAGTGATAAGAGGCAGTTTCTGCCTGGAAGAGAGAGGAAACTAAAGAAAATTAGTGAAGGGGAGATGTTTCTCCCCATCTCTTTGATGCCCGGGGTGCAGAGGGATGGAGGTGACTTGCCCAAGTTCACCTGGAGGAGTTGGAGCCGAGTTGAAGATGCTCCTCACGGATCCCGTTCCTGTGTTTTCCACTTGTTCTCCTGTCCCACTCCTCCTTCCCTGCGAGGTTTGCCTGTTTCTGGGTTAGTTTTGCCCTGTGGTGTTGGGACCAGTGCGTTTCCTGCTGTTATCCATGGGGATGGTGGGAGGAGGACACCTCTGCTGCTTCAATCCTGGCTTTCCCGTTTGCTCCGTCTGTGGCTTTGAATAAGTCCCCTGATGTCCACGGCTCCATTTTCCTTAGATAGAAATGTGGATAACTCTTACGGTGTTGTTTGAATTAGTGCTTTTAAAGAACTTCAAGTGCGAAACATGCTGTTAATGCCAATTTTTGTGTCTGTACCCACTTTTGCCCAGTGTTTCTTGCGATGAGAAATCTCAGCAAAGTGGGTGGGTGTTTGCTTGAGCAGAGATTTTGATAGGGCTCTTGTCCGGCACAGGGAAGGGATGGAAGATGCTGAATTAACATTGCCCGACTAGCTCTAGCTCCTCCTGCTTGTTTTTGGGAGCACCTTGAGCCCCTGCATCGCTTGCGGACTTCAAAAAGCTGCGGTCCTTAATGCTGCAGGAGCTTTTGGAGTAGTGGGAGTCAGCCCGAGACCTCTGTATTTCACAGGATCCCAAAGCAGCCTGTAGGCACGAGTAACCTTTACGTTGTGCTCTCTGCTGTTTATGTAAACTTGGCTTTGGCTTGTTCCTGGTTGTGCTGTACCCTCACTCTTATTCCTGCGAGGAAGGAACCGTAGATAGAGCAGGTAAAAAGAGTCTCCCACGTGGAATGCGAAGGGAAAACAGCAACGCTTAATAAGGGAGCCCAGAGCAGATGTGGACCTCACTGAGCCAGATGTGCAGGCGACAAGTCTGATTCTCCCTTAAGGGCAGGAAAGGTCGGAGGGGAGGGTCTTTAAGCATCTCCAAATCAGCCTGGGTGGTAAAAACTCAGCCAAATTTCCTGGGTCACCTGATATCGAGGAGTTGAGCTGAGACTTCTGATAAGGGGTGGTGATTTGGGGTCCTTGTCTGAGCGGGGGCCGCGTATGAGCAGGATTCTGAGTGGTTTTCTGAGAATTTGGGGACCCTTTTCTGCCAAACGAGCCCTTTGAACAAGGTGGTGTTCAAAAATCACTGTGAGAAATCTTGGTCTAGTTTTGCCATCATGAAACAGCACGGACTGGAACACTGTAAAGATCATTTTTATTGCCATCTATCGGTGTTTTCTATCTGTGTTTCCATCCCATCTGTTTGACAACAGTATATGAGCAGCCAGGATTTATCCTTTACAGCTAAATCTCTTTCAACCCATGCAAGAAGCCCAGGAAATGATTTGACAAAAATATGTAGTTCACCAAAATTATTCAACCCTCCAGCGCTCAGGTTTAGGTCAGTGTAAATTTGGAATAAATATTTGTTCTGGTTCTTATCTTAGCCAAGCTGATTTACCCAGCAGCAGCTGATAACTCCTTTTAAATTCACTGCGGAATCATCTTCTTCCAAATGCTTATTTTCTCCCCTTCTCCCCCATGTCCCTGCCTGGGTTTGTTATCATGGGGTGACACACACGGGCGCCAGGTTTGCTGACGAGCTCTGCAGAGGATCCTCAGCTCTGTGTTTTTCCAAAATGAAAAATGTGCCTGGGAGGTGCAGGGAAATGTCTTTTCTTTAAGTAGAATTTCATCCGAAAAATTGGGAAAAGCTTCTCCGACTTTTCTTTAAAAGCCCAAATTGGGAACAAATGTCTGACTTGCACAAAAAAATAGTCTTTACCTGGTTTATGGTATCTTTTCACTTGTTCGAGTATTAAGCAGACTTTTTTTCCCCCAAACCTAAGCATTTCCTTCTTCAACTACAAATCTCTTACTTGAGATGGAGAGTGCTTTGAAATAGAGTTATTTACTCATCTCTGTTTCTATGAACAGACTTGAAATGAGCTGAAAACCAGGAGCTGCACTTGTACCGGCTCCTGCCAGCTCTTTGGCTGTGCCACCCCTTCCCAGATCTTTGCGTTTCCATGGCTTTGTGCAGTGCAAGAGTGTGAGGGACAGCAAAGAGGGTGGTCTTGGAGCATCCCTTCCCAGTTGCATCCCGGCCTGGCTGCATCTCTTCCCAGCAGCATCCCTTCCCCACTGCATCCTGGCCTGGCTGCATTTCTTCTCAGCAGCATCCCGGCCCACCTGCCTCCCTTCCCTGCTGCATCCCTTCTCCAGAGCATCCCTGCCTGGAGCAGCCCTTCCCAGCTGCATCCCTGCCTGGAGCATCGCATCCCTACCTGGAGCATCCCTTCCCTGCTGCACCCCTTCTCCAGAGCATCCTTTCCCTGCTCCATCCCTTCTTCAGAGCATCCCTTCTCCAGAGCATCCCATCCCTGCCCGGCAGCATCCCTGCCTGGAGCATCCTTTTTCCATAGCATCCCTTCCCTGCTGCGCCCCTTCTCCAGAGCATCCCTTCCCTGCTGCATCCCTTCTCCAGAGCATCCCTGCCTGGAGCAGCCTTTCCCTGCTGCATCCCTGCCCGGAGCATCACATCTCTGCCCGGAGCATCCCTTCCCTGCTGCATCCCTTCTCCAGAGCATCCCTTCCCTGCTGCATCCCTGCCCGGAGCATCACATCTCTGCCCGGAGCATCCCTTCCCTGCTGCATCCCTTCTCCAGAGCATCCCTTCCCTGCTGCATCCCTGCCCGTGCCTGGGGAAGCAGCACCATCTCGCGTCCATCTGGAGCTGGCACAGCCGGTACCTGCTCGCTTCGCCCCTCCCGGGGAACCCAAGGAAAAGCCAGTCCCCAACATCAGCCCTTTCCCCGCTGCCTGGTTCTGCCCTCTCGGGACCTGGACCCCACTTTCCTCCTCCTTTTCCCCTCCCGCTTTTCAAGGGCAGCGAACTCTGAATCCTTCTGCTACCTGAGATGGTGCTGAACTGTTCAACAGTGCATCTGATTTCCCAGGGAGGTAGGGATGGGTCTGGTTCAGGACATACAGAGGTGCTGAGGTCTAGTTGCTGTTGCTCAGACTCCTTTTGTACCAGCTTATTCTATACCTGTCTGAAATAACTGCGTATAATATAATTAGGAGGCCTGATCTTTTCAAGGTGTGGTTTTCAAGGGTACGTAGGCTTTTACAGCAATAAAAACCCAAGGAGTTAACCACATCCCCAAAGGGAGTTCTATCCTGCTGCCCACAGAGACCACGCCACCCGGAGACGGTGGGTTACAAAAGGTTTGTGATGAATCCAGGGCTGGGGACAGCATGAGGCCCGAAGCAGCTTGTTTGGATCAGCTTCTTGGAGAGGAGTGTTTTTCTAGCGCTGCGCGATGCTGAGAGGAAGAGGCAGCGCGTGGTGGCCCTTGGTGGCCAGGAGTTCCGTGTGTCCTGGTGGGGAGGAGAGAGCTGCAAGGAGCGGGACTTGCAGCAGAAGGCCTGGAGATGGCAGGTCTGAGACTGCACTGGGTAACGCGTTTCTTTTTGGAGACGCAGAGGGTTTTTCCCCTGCTGGAAGCAGCTGAGCTCCAGCCGGCGCTGAGATGCTGCTGGCTGGAAACGATCGGCTCGGTCCCTGCTTGGGAATAATGTCCTCTGAGAGGGAAACTGAGGCACCTTGTCTTTGAAACAGCAGCTCTGGGCGCTGTGCGAGCGAGCTCGGGTGGGTTTCTGTTGGAAAACCTTGTGCCACGTCTCTGAGAGCCCTATGGGTTGTGGCAAGGGGTTAAGCAGGAGCTTCCCACCCTCGTGTGCAAGGAAGCAGAGGGGAACCGTGTAGCAATTAACACTGAGAGGCTCCGGTTCCTCTCGAGCATCTCTGGCTGTGACACCAGGCACACGCCAGTTGTCACTTGCTGCTGGGGCACAGACCCCTTTGCTGCCTTGCAAATGGATGTGTGAGTCCCTGCGCGACCTCCCCGGGGCAGAAATTCCTATTAAGCATCTCCTCTAACCTCTGCTGGGGCAGAAATTCCTATTAAGCATCTCTTCTAATCCTTTGAGTGCCCCAAAAAGTTCTTGGATCAGAATTCCTAGAGTATGCAAGGCAAGGGAAGCTGCCTGGAGTTGTTTTTTTTTTTTGCTTAAAAGCTGTGAAAAAAACCCAACCCACAACCAAACAACAAAGAAAACATTTGGAGAAACGACATACTACAACCTCCTTCCCACCAGCAAGTGGGTTTTGTTTGTCTTGTTCGAATTGAGGTATTTGCATTTGAAATGCACCTGCAAATATGTATTTATATTTAGAGACGGAGCCCTGGAAGACGAAACTTTGTAGTTTCAGCAAAAAGACTAAAATAGCCTCGTGGGTTTTGCCTTTATTTTTCCATTCTGGCTAGTAAAGAGTCTGTCATTGAGGACTACCTGGAAAATGCTGGGCTGGAGAGCATCCCGCGGTAGCGTCCGGTTTGATACGTGGAGGCGGGAGGCAGGTTGGGTAGATGGAGAGTAAATATAATTCCCTTCATTACCACCCTCTTCCCTTCACCCTGGCGTTGTTGGATGGCAAATACCTTTCTCCTGCGTCTTCTCTACATCGTGTGATGTGAATCGTGTTGTCTAAAGGCTTTATTGGCGGGGGGG
>VXAK01018317.1:37666-65954 GCA_013399435.1 Arenaria interpres | reverse complement strand
GGTGGGGTGGGATGGAGAGCAGCTCTGAAGGGGGGCGGGGGGGTTTGGGGGTGTTTTGGAGCCATCCGGCAGCCGGCTGTGCTGAGACACCGGGGGAGGAAACTCTGTTGGGGAAAGAAACCCTCTGTTGGGGAAAGAACCTCTCCGTGCGACGCAGAAACTCTCCGTGCGATGCAGAAACTCTCCGTGCAAGGAAGTTTTCTTGCCAGAGACCCTTCCCCGGGGCTCTCCTGTACCTCCCAGCGCCCAGGACCTGCTGGAGGGCTGAGGCAGGACCCCCGGGGGTCCCCGATGCAGGTGACAGCAGCGGGGTGGTGGCAGCCGGCGGCGTTTGGCTGCCGGAGGGCCCGAGGGCGGGAGCCAAATGGGGGCTGGATGTTGACATTGAAAGTTGGCTTTTTGAAAGGCACAACAGCCTTTGCTTGCTGCAGAGCTAATTATTATGCAAATTCATGCTAATAAACTCTGCCTTGCATGTTGTTGAGAAGCTGCCTTTCCCGGTTAACATACCAGTAATGAGAGGTAGATTTGTAATTCAGATGCCGGTGGTAATATCCTAAATTACTCTGCGCTATAATGGACTTTATTTCTTTCTCCCCTCAGCTCCCTCCCCCCCGGTCCAAATGTCAATGCAAATCAGTTACAACTTTGCATATTTATTGCAGATGTATTTATTGTTGATAGAGGGGTGAGACCCTCAGCGAAACAGCTCCCTCCGGCACCGCGGGGCTCGTGCTGTGGTTTTTCCCTGGCCCTTTCGGCCGCCGCACGCTCTGGAGATGCTCAGAGGATGCTCCTCATCCCTCCGACCTTCCCCAGCTCTCACAGCGGGCTCAGGAAGGGGAATTTAGTGACTTTTGTATCAAAGAGCTTCGGTCTCCTTCATGCCGGACGAGCAGGGGGGCATCCTGACTTGCTGCTTATTTGTTTTTCGCAGCAGTGATTTACTGGAGGAAAAGCCCAGGTGGTGTTTGCCACGGGGGTGGGCAGCCCCCGGAGGGACGAAGAGCATCCTCAGCATCTCCCCCTCCATCACCTTTTCCCCCCGCCCCGTTCCAAGGAACAGCCCTGAAGTAGGGGAGAGCATATGTTATTTTATTTTTTTATTACTATTTATTCAGTAATTCCTTAGCATCTTCCAGCGTGTGGTTTTACATGACTGCTTATTCCCTGAGTTGGTAGAGATAACCAAGGAAGCACGGATCATTTCCAGCCTGAGCTAGGATTTAGGCCTAAAGCTAGTGAACTGGGGCTTAGATTAGATGGCATCAGCCCTCTGTAATCTGTCTCTGTAAGATTTTTTGGCCCGACTTTGTCATCTTAATCAATGGAAAATCATGCAAGTCAGCTGCGCTTGATGTTTCAGCTACCGTTGGGGCCGCTTCTGAGCCAGAAATACCCTTCTGTTACTCAGTGTCCCGTGTAGCAAAAAATGTAAGCGCAGGTTTCTTTCCGGCGCCGTGAACCCCAGTGATCAGAAAATCCTGATTTGAGGCCGTCTGACGGGGACTGAAAAGCAAACCCGTCTCCCTCCTCGCTGTAGGGGATCAACTGCCACCTTCGTTCCGTTTTGGGGGGGGAAAGGAGAGGTCCCGCTCCTTGGGGGTGTTTGGCTTTTATTTGGAGCGATGGGGGGAGCGGTGCCAAAAGGCAAAAAGCAGTTTGTATAACTGCAGATTTTTGTCATTTGGAGTTTTCTGGCTTTATAGCTTTCATAGTTTTCCTGAGGGAAAAGAGGGACTTTTTCAGGGTATTGCACTTTTTTCATTGAGCAGAGGGAATGGAGTTACCTCCTGGTGGGTTCAAGCTTGGATCTTGCTGATCCTGGCTTTCTGCTTACTCTGAGGTGTGTTTTCATTGTCTTTTCCCCTTGCTGCAGAAGAGACACCTCCAAAGCTCAAGAATATTCATGGCTCTCCACATCGTTTGCATCGGTATGGATGATGCCTTGAAAATTGGCTTTTTTTTGGGGGGGGATATTCTCTGCTTCTGGCTCTCAGGGTGATTATTTGGGGGAGGGATTGTTGAGCTCCAGCTCAGCTCGAGGTTTCCCAGCCGTTACACACACACTGTGTGTGGGTTGTGCATCCCCTGTGTGTTTCCTTCCCTGGGTTTGGGGTGGGAGAATGTGCCCACGTTAAAATAACACGAGGCTGCTCAAGGTGAGACCTTGAGTGAGCGTGAGAGTGGAGACAGGAGCAGGAGTTGCCCCCGGGCCAAGCCCGAATCAAACACCAGAGGTTTTTGAAGCCTTTGAATTTTATTTTTTTTTTTTAAACTTTGCTTCCATTTGCATTCTGGCTTCTGCGCTGCGAGAAACCAGCCGGGCTGAGGAGAGAGGGAGAGGCTTTTGAAAGGGAGTAGGAGATGCTCTTCAGCCCACCTCCTCCCCGTGGTGTCCCTGTGGGGACCAGAGGGATGGTCACTTGGTACCCAGGGTTTGCTCTGAGTCAGTGCTTTCCAGTTTTTCCCAAGGCCGAGCTAAAATTGTCAGAATCATCCCTTCTGGCCTCAAAATATGGATGAGTCGCTGCGGAGCCGAGGGGTGTGGGGCCAGAATGCTGCCTGGGGCTGTGTGAGATTTAGGACAGAGAGTAGCTGTGGGGGCTGGCCCTTATTCCCAGCCCCTGCTTTGCTTCCATGATCCCCATGCAGCCCCTCTGATGTGCCTGGGCTTCACACCTGCATCTTACAGGCAGCTGGGCATCCTCGTGCATCCTTGTGCACCACGTGTGTTATCGTGTATCCTTGTGCATCATGTGCATTCCCGTGCATCCTCCTGCATCCTCGTGTGTCCTCCTGCATCCTTGTGTGTTCCTGTGCATCCTCCTACATCCTCGTGTGTCCTCCTGCATCCTCATGTGTCCTTCTGCATCCCTGTGCATTCCCGTGCATCCTCCTGCATCCTCGTGTGTCCTGCTGCATCCTTGTGTGTCGTCGTGCGTTCCCGTGCATCCTCCCGCATCCTCGTGTGTCGTCCTACATCCTTGTGCATTCCCATGCATCCTCCTGTGTCCTCCTGCATCCTTGTGTGTTCCTGTGCATCCTCCTGCATCCTCGTGTGTCCTCCTGCATCCTCGTGTGTTCCTGTGCATCCTCCTGCATCCTCGTGTGTCCTCCTGCATCCTCATGCGTTCCCGTGCATCCTCCTGCATCCTCGTGTGTCCTGCATCCTTGTGCATTCCCGTGCATCCTCCTACATCCTTGTGCCTTCCTGTGCATCCTCCTGCGTCCCCCTGCATCCCAGCACCCCAGTGTGCCTGTGACGGGGATGCCAAGTGTCCCTTTGCCCCAGGCAGGGCCTTAGGGGTGTCTGGCAGCGAGGTCCTGGACCCGTGGAGCGTGGGGATGCGTGCGGGTGGGCTGCGGGGCGAGGAGCCCGGAGCGGGGTGCAGTGCTGCGGCTCTTCCACACGGTGCTGACAGAGCTCCACGGCAGAGGGAGAAGCCTCCAGATCATCCCTCCTTTCCGCAGGCCCGCCTTGTCCCCCCTGCCAACCTGTCTGCTGCTGTGGCTTCCCCCATCCCATACGCTGCGAAAGGCTGGCGGGGCCCACTCTGACCCCCAAGGACGCAGCAAAGGAGCTGCTCGGGTGGATATTTAGACCGTAGGTCCCAGCTCCCCGACTGCTGTGGGGTCTGGAGACCCCGGGTGATGCCCTTCTCCTGTCCACCGGTTGCTCTCCAAGCCATGGAACCAGGAAGGACAAGGCAAGAGGGTGTTTCCTCCCGTTTTCAAGTCAAAAGCTGAGATTGAAAGGACACAGCCACACTCCGAGCACTCCTTATGTGCTGCAGGCTTTTTGGGGGGGCTTGGAGACACTCATTTCCCGAGTTCCTGGGGTGAGATCTCCTCTCGTAGCTGTCTACCTTCACCCAAGAGCCAGCCTCCCATCGAGCGTCTGCCGCAGGTTCTTAATTCCTTTCTTAACTTTGTTACACCTCTTCTGTTGGCAGTGCCCTGAAGCAAGGAGTCCCCCAGGTGCATTAGCTCTTGCGTGCCAAAATGATTTTTTTATATTTAATTTTAAATAAACGTGGCTTCCTTTGAGCGCCTCCCAGCATCTGCCATGGAAAGGGGCAGAGGGGACGGGGCGGTGAATTTTGCATGTGCCTGGTCCTTGAAGAGCCACGTGTATGATTCAGCCTTCGGAAAGTGTTTAATGTTTCTTGCACGTGTCCTGCGCGACCCGGCGCAAGTCAAGGCCATGGTGGCTACAAAATGAGGACATGAATCCTTCATTTCTCCTGACATACGTCTCTCTGGAGAGGTTAGAGCTCACCCTTTTCAGTGTGGTGGAGGATGCAGAGCTCCAGGGCTGGTTTTACAGAGCTCTGAGCCAGGGTTAGGAGGTGTCTGAGCCCCAGGACTGGTTTTACAGAGCCCTGAGCTGAGGTTTGGAGGTGTCTGAGCCCTGCTGAGCCCCAGGACTGGTTTTACAGAGCTCTGTGGAGATGTTAGAGCCTCAGGACTGGTTTTACAGAGCTCTGGACCAGAGTTTGGAGGTGTCTGAGCCCTGTCGAGCCCCAAGGACTGGTTTTCCAGAGCCCTGAGCTTGGATTTAGATGAGTTTGAGCCCTGCTGAGACCCAGGACTGGTTTTACAGAGCCCTGAGCCAGGGTTTAGAGGTGTCTGAGCCCTGCTGTGCCCCAGGGCTGGTTTTACAGAGCTCTGGACCAGGGTTTAGAGGTGTCTGAGCCCTGCTGAGCCACAGGACTGGTTTTACTGCTCTGAGCCAGGGTTTAGAGGTGTTTGAGCCCTGCTGAACCCCAGGGACTGGTTTTACAGAGCTCTGTGGAGATGTTAGAGCCTCAGGACTGGTTTTACAGAGCCCTGAGCTGGGGTTTGGAGGTGTCTGATCCCTGGTGAGCCCGAGGACTCGTCTGAGCCCTGGTGAGCCCCAGGACTCGTTTTACAGAATCCTGAGCTGGGGTTTGGAGGTGTCTGATCCCTGGTGAGCCCGAGGACTCGTCTGATTATATTTAATTTTAAATAAACGTGGCACAGAATCCTGAGCTGGGGTTTGGAGGTGTCTGATCCCTGGTGAGCCCGAGGACTCGTCTGAGCCCTGGTGAGCCCCAGGACTGGTTTTACCTGGGCAGAAGTGTACAGTGAGGACATCAAGTTGTCTGGACACCCCTTCTTTGCCTTGGGCAACTCACTTAGGATACCCATCCCTCAGCTTCTCCCTGTTTGGGGTCACCTCGGGATGGTATTCGGGATGTAACTGGAGTGATCTGGCACAGAGAGGGCAGGGAAGGGTCTCGCAAGAGCCAGAGCCAGGAGGGAGAAGGGCTGGAGGGTCTCAATTCTTGGCGAGTTTACCAAGCCGAGGACGACGTGCACGTGTGTGTTTTACATAGGGCGCCAAAATAATTTATGGAGAGCTTCTCCCTTTCAGCAAAGGAGGTGGTCAAGACGAGCGAATAAATCTTTAAAAGAATAATGTTTTCAAAATCAGGCTCCTTGTCCTCGAACCCTTTGATGTATGAGAGCAATAGTAGGTAGGACACATAGTGAAATATACATGAGATCTCCCTGGAAGAGAATAGCGGAGTGGAGAAAATATTAGTGTTTACATCAAAACTCAATTGGAGCACTCGTTTCAAGATGATAGTTTATTATAGCGAATGCAATTTAGTCCCGTGAGGATGTTTCTTCCCCGGGTGACACGCCGGCTCGCTCCCCACCTCCTCCCCCCTCGCCGTACCTGGGCGATTCGGTCTCTCCCTCTGGCTGCGATCTCGGGGTGGTTGGGAAGGAAAGAGGAGGAAATCATCCTTTTTTGGGGGGGCAGAATTTCTGTTTCTTAGAGGCCTGGGGTTGGCGTCGGCTTAGGGATGTCTTGACCCCCGGCTGGGAGAGATGTGTTAGGAGATGAGAGGACGCAGCGGGAAGAAATCTCCGGTGGAGAGCTGGTTTTCAGGCCATCGGTCCCTCTTTCCAAACCAAGCCAGCGCCCAGTATCACTGCGATTAATGGATGGGAGAGGTTTATTCCAGAGCTGGGAGCTTCACACCTCTTTGCTGAGCCTGGACCAGTGGGCAAATGACCAGCGGGCTACATTTGCCGGTCTCCAGGTAGCCTAATGTTGCACTGTGTTGAAGGAGAGGGCCGGGGAGAAGAAAGATGTGCAAGACTCAGCATCCTCCAGGAGCCCTGATGCCATGGGGACAGCGAGGGCAATGCTTTCAGATAGGTGCCCCGTAGAGACTCACCTCTTCTGCCCCAGATGTGAAGCTCTGCGGTCCTGCTGGGTGCTTTTTATGCACTTCTATTTGCAGTGGGTGCACAGTGTGGCTTCCGTGGCGAGAGGCAAGTATCTTTGGGAGGGCAGAGGACCCCAGAGGGCTTGCCTGAGTATTTCCCCCAAACCATGAGGGTACCCGTCACAGCTTAGGTGACATGGGGTGCCTGGCATCCCCCCGCAGCTGGAGGCAGAGCCCTGAGCATCACATCTGGGCCGGGAGTCGCCTAGTGTCCAGTTTGTCCAAAAGCGGGGAATATTTTAGTGCCTCTGGGCATGTGGCGCGGCAGAAGTGTATCATTTTGTTTATTCTTCTTTTCCTCAATGCACTTTCCTCCTGGTTATGAAGAGCCGCGTCAGAAATCCCTCCCGCCTCGCGCATTTTTCACCGGTCTGGATGGTCGGGGGATCCGACTGGCTCTTGAATAACGTCGGCTGTAATCTGTGCACATTTCCTGGGCTTGCCGTTGATGCGAGTCCCCAGGGCTGGGGCTGTCAGGGCTGGGAAGTGTGATTTGCTTTGCAGGGAGAGGATGAATGCCCTTAGCAGAGTTATTAGTTCTGCCGACGGCTGCCGGGCACGGGGAGGGGGCCGGTGGGGCAGGAGATGCTGCCCCATCCTCCCCTCCTGTCTGAGATCTGAGCTCTCATCTCCTTTGTCTCCTAATGTGCAATTAGTTATATGGATGCAAATTATAGAGGGAGAGGGGGAGATGAGTGTGAGATTTTTTTAAAAAAAAACCCACCATAAAAATATTAATTTATTCCCGTGCAAATGCTGTTTTTCCTAACCCTGTTCCTCTCGGCGGCCCTGGGGTGGGAGGAGGGAGGCGGTGGCGGTAGGGGCTGGGAAGCGAGGATGAGCTTTTCAAAGTCACCTGGGAGATGGGGACGCTCAGTTCCCATTAATTTTAATAAGAAGGGGACATCTGTCTCGTAGCCGACTTTGAAAATACCAGCCCAAACTTTGCCTAACCCTTAGTTCTTTCTCCACCTGTTGCTACCTGGTAACGGGGCTTTGATGGCATTTAGCAATAAAAGTGGCTTTTAAACACGTGGGTGCTTCCTAACCGGCTGCCGGGATGGGTTTATAGAGACCTCGTTAAAGGGAGAAGGCAGCTTTTTTTGGAGTTTCAGACCCACTGCAAAGCTGCAGAGAGAACCTCTTGTTTTGGGAAAAACCTCTTGTTTTTCCCGTGATCAAGGGAGCGGCCACTAATACAAGGTGAAGAATATCTTTAATTTATTCTAAAAACCTCCAAGACGAGGTTTTTAGAAAATAATCCACGTTCTCCCCAGGTAACTCATTCCTTCTAGAGATGTGCTCCTCCTCGGGACCTAACATCTCAAACCGGACCCCCCCTGTTGTTCCAGCCCCCCCTGGTGCCGCCGCCTGATGCTCGGCTTGTATTTACCAGCTGATTGACTGTCTGTTTGCACACCCTGTGCCGCAGCACCGCTGTCTGTCCAGCGTTTGATTTCTTCATCCTGAGTGTATTACTTTCCAGTTGCCTTTATTGAATTTCATCTCGCTGATATATATTTTTTTTTTTATATTTTTTTTCCCGGCTGTTTGTCTAATTTATCACGAGTATTTTGAATTCCGAGGCTCGCTTCTGGAGCGTGCCCTGTTCCTTCCACTCCAGGCTCCTCTCTCCAAAATCTCAGCTGTTTTCTGCTTTACTATCCCCGTTTCTTCTGAAATATCAGGCAAATAGAGTCGGGCCCAGGGCAGACAAGGGGAACCTGTTTGAAATGCCCTTCAAATGATGAGGAAATGCTCGGCAGCAATTCCCTGCGTCGGTTCAACCCGTGACATTTCCACCCCTGGCGTTGCCCGAGCTTTTTTTCCCAACTTCACTCATCGGGGATGTCACGCGGGACGATGTCAGGCCCTTTAATGAAGTCAAGGTATATCACATCTGCTGCCTCCCCCTCTCCGATCCGTGAGACCAATTACACCGTCAAAAAAGGAAATTAAGTTGGTTTGACATGATTTGCTATTGACAAATCCGCAGTGGCTGTTCCTTATCACTCCATTATCTCCTCAGTGCTCCCAAAATTGATTGCTGTGTAATTGGGCCACGCGTCTCGTGGAGGGTAGGGCAAAATGTGCACAACCCCTCGGGCAACGAGTGAAGTGGAGGCAAAAGTCGTTTCCTCCTCGGCTTGTGTGTTTTTAGCTCCATCTGAAGAAGGTGATGGGTGCACCCGGACAGGGTCCCCCTTCCCTTGTGCAGTGAGCACCTTTGGTTTATGTTTTGGTCGTTCGCATTTTGTCGGCGTCAAAAAAGGGCTATGGGCTTGGTTATTGCGATGGGAGTAACCTCAGAATTGATCCAGTTTATTATCCCGTTGACTCCCAAATCCCCGGAGACCCGTCGGCAGATAAGGAGTCGGCCGGTTCTGCCTCCTCTCGCCGCCGTCTCCCTCCACCGGCTCCCGTGTTTACTCTTGGTACGAGCACCACCATTTAGTTTTATGACCTCGCGATCAATTCTCCATCAGGAGCTCGGGAACGGCTACTGATGTGTTTCCGATAAATGGTAGCATCGAGGAAAATATATATGATCCCGTCCCTCTCTCGTTCCCTCCTGCGCCGCGCCCAACCTTTCGCAGACATCTCCGGGAGGCAGAAGGGGAGCCTCGTTGGTTGTTCCAGATATCAGGAACGGGGGGATATCGATTCCCCGGGGATTGGAGGGATGATGGGGAGGAAATTCATGCGACACAGTCCCTGGCGAGGCCCCTGGTCACCTGCGAGGAGACTCCCCGAGCACGCTGCAGGTTGGCGAAGAGCGATTGCTGAGAAGTCAGAAATGAAATGTATTGCAGGGAAAATAACTGGAGGCTGATGTTAATAATTAAGCTTTCTAATGAGACCATTAGTTTTTCTCCGGTAGATGGATTCAGCCTTTCCCGTCCCGGCATTGTTGTGTATAAACCAAACTCAATATTCCATCTGCCTTTCTTGCTCAGGACAAAACACAGCCCGGGCAGCAATTCCTCCTCCTGCCTTCCCTGATGGACAGGCCAGAAGAGGATGGGAACAATTATATTTCATGTATTCCCGCTCCATGGGAGTTTGGTCCTGCCTCTGCCACCCTGCGCTTTCCCCATCTGTAAAACGGATCCTGCAGCCGCGTGGATTTTGATTAAAAAAAAAATGTATTTTCCAAAAGCAATCTGCTATTCGCTGAGATTTACATTTGCGACGGTAGGAAGGGGCTGGAAATAGGGA
The DNA here is from genome assembly GCA_013399435.1 of Arenaria interpres. Lineage (NCBI taxonomy): Eukaryota > Metazoa > Chordata > Aves > Charadriiformes > Scolopacidae > Arenaria > Arenaria interpres. Next base: position 56,466 of record VXAK01018317.1, on the reverse strand, counting down.
GCGTCGAAGTCTGCCCCACTTTTTTTTTTTCCCTTTTCCCTTTCCTGGGGAAAATCCAAATGAAGAGATTCTGTTTGAAATCGGCACATCAAAACTTTGCAAATGCGGTTTGGTACAAACGCCCCGGTTTGATGAAACAAAGGGAGAAAAAAAAAAAAAAAGAAAAAAAAAGTCCCCGATTCTGAATTTCAGCGTTGGGGTACTGATGATTCCAGAAAAACCTTTCAACTTCTCACCCTATCTCAAGATGAAAACAAATGTTGAACTACTGAGATTTCCCAGAGGAAGGAAACTCTGCTTTCCTAACACCTCTAACACTTACTTTTTGTTGTAAATCATTTTGAGCTCTACAGATGAAAAGCTCTTGGTAGATGCAAAATATTGCTCCTTTTTATTTTATTTATTATTCATCATGATAGTTCATGCCCAAAGAGGAAATCATATTCTGTCTTTCTTAGCTGCTGGGACCTATGAAAATCACCCAGCAATGGAGCCTGAATGCTTGTAGTTGAGGAAGGAATGGGAAATTCATTAAAATTTTATCATTTCTGGCTTAAAGTGTTTATTTTATTTGACCATCTCTGCTGGGGGGGCGGGGAGGGTGATGTCTTCTGGCTCCTGGAGACCCAGTGGGTTTTGCTTTGCCAGGGCCGGCCACTTCGTGCGGGCTTTTGGGCACGTTGCAGGAGGGAGCGTGGAAAATGGAGAAGGGGAGGAGGGTGTCCCCGTGGGAAACAAGGGTGCTGGGGGAGGAGGAGGCAGCTGATGAGCTTTGCTAATTGCCAAGATTTGCGAGCAGCCAAGCCCCAGGCAGTGGCAGGATCGTGTCTTTTCCAACGCCGTGCCGATTGGATTTGCTTTGGCACGAGGCGGGCGCAGCATCTGGTCCCCAGCGGTCCCCGGGGAGGGGGGGGCACAGGTACCCGGGAAGGGGGATATTAAAAGGCCACACGGCAAAGCATCCATGTGGCGGCGGGGGGAGGGAGCCTTCGATGAAGTTTCCCCAAATACGCAATTAATTTTGACTTAATAAGACATTTATTGTATAATAAACAACAACTGATTCATGAAAAAAATATTTATTGAGGATTTACGGCTGGGTAATGAATTTGTAGCTCAGTTTGCCTCGACTAGATTTATTTACATAGCAGTTAAACCCCAATCAATAATATGCTTTTAATAATCACTATATTTAAGTGGTATTTCAACAATACACTGTAATTAGACGATGAATTCTGCTGTAATTCTTTAGATTTAGTATACTTTGGGGTTCGGAGTCTCTCCTTGATCGTGATGCGAGTGCTCCATTAACGTTAATTAAGTGCGTGCCAATCAAGCAGAGAATAAACCTCGCTCCGTGGGATCCGTCGGTGAATAGCAGTAGGGTGGTGGGAGAAGAAGCAGCTCAGGGCTTCCCAGGATAGATGGCAACGGTTCCACTTTGGCATCCTTCACTGGCTCGTGCACCTTCAGGTCTCCCATCGCCAGGATGAGCTCCTGGTGGAAGGAGGTCCAGGGCTACGGATGGGGACACCTCCATCCCGTGGTGCCACTTGGCTTTGTCTTCCCAAAACAGCGCCCAAACAAGGCTTTTGAGGTTAAAATGCTGGTTTATGCCCATGGAGTTGCGACTGCAGCTCAGGCCAGGGGCAAAAAGTCCCCGGGAAGTGGGTTTACTGGGCGTTATTTGCTCCGTGGCTGGGAAAACAGCTCCTGAGCCAGATGGTCCGTGACGGAGGATGCGGGGACCGGTGATGCTCATCCCGCTGCCGGTGCAGACGGGATGTGGGTTTGTGTTGGGTGCAGGGAATGGGTCTGGCTCTTTGGGGCTGTTCAGCTGCCGGTGCAAGACAAGTGTTTGCGAAGAGGTCTGGGGCTTTGTTTCCCTGTTCCCAAGACAGTTTCAGCTCCGGCTTTTTAGTGGGGTTTAGTATTCCACTGGGCGCGCTGGTAAACGTGAGTCTGGAGTGGGTGCACTTCAGAGCATGATTCTGCAAAGTTTTGCTCTATTCGCAAGGCACTTGGAAGGCTTTCTGGATGAATTACGCTTTAAAAAGCCACTTTTTTTCTTTTCTCCTGCTCTTGGTCTGTCCGTCTGTGTAATCTCTCTTTGTCACGGCAGTTGTACCTCCTGTCTCTGTCTGCAGCCGATGGTATCGCTCCTGAGAAAGATACGGGTGTGTATATTTAGAAAATGTTTCCTGCATTCCTCTCCCACAAGGGACACTCGAAATGGCTTTGGAAAACAAGAGGGGGAAAAAAAAGCACCCAAAATTATGGCCCTTCACTCTCTTGCTTCTGCCTTATTAGAACGGAGCCCCAGGCAGGAGTGACACCCCGGAGCCGGGCAGGGTGGCGGGGCTGGCGGTGGAGGAGGTGATGTGCTGCGGAATATTTATGGAACCCGGAGAAAAGATGGAGTGTTAAGAACATTTTTTTTTTTCCTTTTAATTTGGGAAATCATGTCATGGTGGGGTTTAAGCGGAGGCGTGTGGGAGGCAGGGGGATGGGGCAAAAAACTCAGCGGGGTTAAAATCTCCATGTGAGAAGCTCCGTGCGAGCTTTCCCCGGGAAGCTTTTCCGCGGAGTTGGGAAATGAAGCAAGACAGCGGACAGGGAAGAAGGATGTGGCGTGTTATGGTAATCGCTCTTCTTAATTGCTTTGACTCCAATGACTAGTCATTTCTTATCCTAACAAAGACATGATCGCCATCCGGTCCTGATTGCAAAGCAAATCCCAAAGGGAGCTCCTCTTCTCGCTCCGTCACGGACCCCAACTGCCCTGCGCCTGCCAGCCCTGAGGTGTTGGGACGTAGCGGTGACCGGTCTGGGGGTCACAGTCCCATGAGAGAGCTGAGGCTGAGAAACCCAGAGGGATTTCGGTGGAGGGAGGGGTCGTGTGAGGCATCAGTCCGGCCACCTCTGAGATGACCAGGGGGTGTAGAAGGTCAAGGCGGGGATGCCAAGGGTGGGGATGCTGAAGGTGGGGATGCTGAAGGTGGGGATGCTGAGGGTGGGATGCTGAAGGAGGGATGCTGAAGGTGGGATGCTGAGGACAGAGATGCTGAAGGTGGGGATGCTAAAGGAGGGATGCTGAGGGCAGGGATGCTGAAGGTGGGATGCTGAGGGCAGGGATGCNGAGGGATGCTGAGGACAGAGATGCGGAAGGTGGGATGTTGAAGGTGGGAATGCTGAGGGTGGGATGCTGAAGGTGGGGATACTAAAGGAGGGATGCTGAAGGTGGGATGCTGAGGGCAGGGATGCTGAGGACAGGGATGTTGAAGGTGGGATGCTGAAGGAAGGATGCTGAGGGCAGGGATGCTGCCATCATTATGTTACCAATCCCCCTTTGAGCTAAATAGGATCCTGATGCTCCACTGTACAATTTGCACTGATTCCTCAGTAAACTCATGGTCTAAAGCCAACGTGAGCGGGTGGAGAGGTGCCTGCTGCTTTTCAGCTGGGCTTGATCCAGTGCAGAATAATTGCGTTGACTGTTTTGCTCTGTGCCTGACAGTTCAGGGCTTCAAAATCCCCCACAAAAGAGGCCCGCATAAAGAAACTTGACTCGGAGTCCAAAGCAAAGCTGCAACTGGCAGAAGTGCAGATCTTCAGGCTCAATCAGATGCATAAAGACAGGCAGGCAAAGCTGGGATGGGAATATGTTGCTTCAGCTGTGCACAGAAAGCTGCCGAAATTTTCCATATCAGAGAGATGCTTTACAAAAAGGGATGGTCTGGCCTGGGGTTTGCAGGGAGGAAAACAACAGCGATGACGATAGCAGCAACAAAAAGCTCCCCCTGCTTTCCACACTGGTGGGAATTGCTTGTTTATTCTCTTCCAGTGACTTTCTGAGCCAGCTTTCTCCATTTTGCAAGTCAAAAGCATCTGCCCGTTTGCCCTTGGTGTGTCACAAGCTCCTGCAGCCCGACGGGGAGGGTGTCTGTGCCACCAACGTCACTGGTGGCAGTGGACCTGTGTCCAGCCGGGCTGGGGATACGGTTGGGCTCGGAGATGCCCAGAGAGCGGTCGTATTGTGGAAAAGGCCTGGCTGAAGCAGTTGTAGGTATTTATTTCTATTTTGTTGGGTTGGTTTTTTTTTTTTTGGATGCAGAATGGTGATTTCATGCGTTTCTCCTCGTTCCCCACAACGTGATTAAACGAGGAGTTCAGCTGCCGGGGCGGGGGGAGAAGGAAGTGGTCATGCTCTGAATTGTGCTGGAGGTCTTCAGAATGAACCTGAGGAGGAGAGGAAGGCACACTGTTGGCTCTGCAGGAGATTTCAAACTAGGCTTAGATATTCAGCCTGAGCGAGAGAGGTCACGTTTTGCGAGGGGAGGACTCTGCTGCTACCAGCAACGCCTCTCTCCAGTGAGGAACAGCTCACCCAGCTTGGGCATGCTGTTGGGAAGCCCAGCTGGCCCAGCGATGGCCACAAGAACACTTTCCCCTCCCTCCCTGCTGCATTGTAATTCCCCCGGCGCTGCGGCAGCGATGGACACTCGGACATCGGCTGCATTAAACACAGGGTCAGTCATTTCCCTGCCTTCCTTCTTTGTCTGTAATTCTGCGTCTAATGGCAGCAATTAGTCACTGTCCGAGAAGGGATGAGCAAGCTCCTGGCTCATCCCTGCTCCCTGACGGATCTGCTCCTCCAGAGGGATGGAAAGGTCATTAGCAGAGGGTTAGTTATTGATCGGCTGGGGGGAGAGAAGGGGTCCAGAGGTGAAGCTCAGCACCTCAACTTAAGCGATGGGCCAGAGAAAGGAGAAGAAAAATAGGCTGGCAGCAGCCCCAGGGAGCCCACAGCCACCGTGCCACAGATGCAAAGGACAAACGCTTATTGATTGGAGAGGTGTTTTTGGAGGTAGGTTATTTCTTTGTCCTCCCTGAAGCGGGGACCAATTATGGCTTTTGACTGGCAGAGACAAATGCCAGAAGCACCGGGCCTGGATTTCCTAGGGCCGTCCTTACAATGGGGTTGCAAACCCATTGTACTGAAACGAGCATCGTTTTTACTGCCTGGAAGAGAGAAATGATGTCCCAAGAAGGGGGGACAAGGCTGTTTTTTGCACACCCTCCTGTGCCAGTTGTGCAGGAGCAGCTCTGCACCGTGGCTTGCAGAATGCCACGTAGGAAAACCAGGAAGGAATAAGTCACTCCTGTCTAGGAAAAAAAAACCCATGAATCAAAGGAGACCCTGGTGAAGGAGTTGGGCGCTTTGGGCCATGCTGGAGTGAGGGGAGGAGGATCCAGGGTGGATTCGATGATTCGATCAGCTCCTTTCTGGCGCCGACTCTAATTAAGTTGTGCAGCAGATAAATTAAGACTGTTGCCAATTTTCTAGGAGGGATGTGGGAAGGAGGTTTACAGTGGATGAGGGCCAGGCTGCCTTTGGGGTGGGAAGGTGTCCAGTGTGCCACCCGGCTCTTCTGCCTGACTTCTGCCATCAGTCACACCTCAGGGCCTCTTAAACACCTTCCAACCTCCTCTTCCATCATGGCCATGTCAAAAAGAGGGATGAGGTTATAGACTGTGTCAACAGGAGTGATAAATCCCAACCTCCAAACCCATCCTTGGTCCTCTTAGGTTGGGTTTCATCCTTTCTCTCTTGGGTTGGGTTTCATCTGGCTCCGTCCATCGATGTGGAGATAGTGGTCCTAGAGGGACATTAGTTGTGGTGCTTCGTGCTATTGAGGGTCTTCCTTAGGGCCTCAGAAACGTTTCTCCTTATGTTCCTCTCCTTTTGCCTGGGCAGTAGTAGTTTTACATCCCAGCTGGGCAGCTGCCTGTACTTGCTGGTGGGTAGTTTAACTCCAGAAGGCCAGTTTCTCTTAAAAGGAGGCACAAAACCATTTCTGCTCCTCTGGGTGAAGGGCTGCACATCAAGACAGGGTCACAATAGGGAGCAGGAGAGCTGAGAAGCCCACCCAACCCTTGCAAGCAACTCTGCTGAAAACCTTCTGATGCCCGGTGCCACCAGGATGGGTGACAGCCGAGCTCAGGCCAGGTAGAAACAGGGACGGCTTCATCTGCTGGTGGGAAGAAGGGATGTCTGCGCCCTTTCCATGGCTCGTGTTGCTTCCACTCCCGAGTGATGGAGCGCAACCCTCTTCTCTGTAGTGATTATCCTGTCCTCGGAGGCTTCTTTGACCTTCGGGGCCAGATGGATAACGCTGCGGGCAGGCAGGAGGAAGGCTCGGGGAGCGCTGCCTTCAATACGGCTTCGCCCTCCTGATTTATACGGGGGAGAGAGCGGTGCTGATGCTCACTCCTGCTCATAGATTATCTTCATTCCAGCAGCAGTCAGGCAGACAGGAGAGGTAAACGGAGAGCTCTCCGCCACCCTATCCGTCACCTTCCCTCCGGCAGCGGCGCTGGCTGCCACAGAGCCCTCTCTTCCGAGGGGAACCTTCCCTCTCCATCAACCGCCGCAAAAAAAAAAAGTCATATTCTGCAAATGGGTCCATGCGTCGTCTCGGGAGAGCTTGTCATGGCTGCGACTCTCCCCAGCCTCCCTGGATGGAAAAACGCTGGAGAGGAGCTGATAACCGTGGTCTCTGGGGAGCAGGAGACAGGGTTGAGGTCTCTGTTCCACCCAGGACAGTGCTGGGACTCGCGGCCATGTTTCAGGTAGTTCAACCAGAGGAAGGTTGGACAGGAGAGATGGGGAGGGACTCTACGAGGGAGTGGAGCCAAGGGATGAGGGGGAACGGTTTTAAACTGAAAGAGAGGAGATTTAAATGAGATCTGGGGAAGAACTTCTTTGGTGTGAGGGTGGTGAGAGCCTGGCCCAGGTTGCCCCGAGAAGCTGTGGCTGCCCCATCCCTGGAGGGGTTCAAGGGCAGGTTGGAGGGGGCTTGGAGCAACCTGGTGTGGTGGGAGGTGTCCCTGCCCAGGGCATGGGGGTTGGAACAAGATGATGTTTAAGGTCCTTTCCACCCTGAACCATTCTATGATTCTAAGGTAAATCGAAGGCACTGGGGACCTAGTGTTATTTTTTACATGCCTTTTATTTTTTTTTCTCCCTCTCCTCACCTCTCAGGCCTCAGTTTCCGTTTAGGATTAATCTTAATCTTGCTTCCTCCAGGGGAGTGGGGCAGCTTGTTCTCTTCGTGTCTGGAAAATGCTCCTAAATCCTCCCATGAAAGGTGCTGACAGAGCACCGAGGATTTCCAGGATTGCTGGATTTAGATAAATAGATAGGCAGACAGCTGATGGTAAAACATTGAGACTGATGGGGTGGTCTTATCAGCTGCGCCTCTGCACCGTGGGGCTTGATGTGCTGGCAGCAGGGTCCTGGTGAGATTCCCATACAAAGGACATGGAAACCCCTATTTTTTTAGAACAGAAAGTCTTGCACCGGCGCCAGGCGGGAGCGTCTCAGGAGGGAGGGGAGGGATGGCAAGCCCGAAGGCAAGTTATACCTTTCTTCTCTTGCTGCCTCTGAGAATGCATGAATTATCCAGCCCTGGGCACCCGGAGACCAGCATCAAACCCAGCTGAGGAGAGCTCTGGCTTTGCTGCTGAGGCTGGACAGACGGGGGGCACAGAATGGGACATGCAGGTGTGGAACCCCCTTGGAAACCATCCTGTGCTTTGCATCTGAATTTAGTTTTAATTCCTCCTTTCCTTAATTTTTTTTTTCTTTTTTTTTTTTTTGGTAAAATAGTCATGCTTTAGATCTCTGTGGGTTTTTTTTGTTTTTTACTGGCTGTATGTAAAACGTGCCCAGTAGCCCAAAGATAATGAGTTGACTCAGTGTGGAGCCAAAGTAGTGCAAAGCTCTGCAGGTTCCCAGTGGCACCAGTTTGCACCACGCTTCTTGGGTAGCTCCAAACAAAAATCCTTCCACCTAAACCTCCGCAGGCTTTAGGGAAGGTGGGAGACCGTATACCCCAATCCTCCTTTTGCTTGGGAGGCTCCTATTTCTTACACAAAGCTGATGAGCATCCCGTGGCCGAGCGGCTTGGGCTTTGGTGCATTCAGAATTGCCCGGTGGCACGCGATGAGCAAAATTTGAATGCCCGGTGAGGCGCAATCCATGGAGCCAGGAGGATGCATTACTCCAAATGGAAATAATTTCTATTGCTGGGGAAGAGAGTGGCCTGATCTGAGCTACGGCGCTGGGCTGTTCAGTAATTCGCACGGTGCGGAGGGGAGGACGGAGCCTTATTTTGGGAGAAAGCTCGAGTTCAAATTGTTAAGGAAGAACCATAGTCAGAAAGAGGCAGGAAGCGTAAAGATCGAAGTTGAAACTCATTTACATTTCATCAAGAACGTGGGGAAAAAGGACAAGAAAAAATAATCTGTCGGTTATGCCAGGTTTTCAGCGAGAGGAGTACGATTTAGACTAGGTGGAAAACATGCACAAATTGACGTTTCCCTGTATTTTCCAAGTGAGAATTGTCTGCTGAGCTGCGAGTGCTGCTCGAGGTGGCATTTGTGGCCGCGTTGTGAAGATTCTCAGACAGCCAAGAGCCTTGTTCGGCGCCCAGCCGAATGTCACTCCGAGCCCTGCGACGCTCTCGCCGGTGCTGTGGTAGGATCCAGGGAGTGGGAGTAGATGGCATTGAGGTTCTCCATAAAGATTACAGAATCACAGAATGATACGGGGTTGGAAGGGACCTCTGGAGATCATCCAGTCCAACCCTCTGCCAGAGCAGGTCCACCCAGAGCAGGTCCCACAGGAACGTGGCCAGGTGGGGTTTGAATGTCTCCAGAGAAGGAGACTCCACCACCTCCCTGGGCAGCCTCTGCCAGGGCTCTGCCACCTCAAAGTTCCTCCTCATGTTTAGATGGAATGTCCTGTGTTCAAGTTTGTGCCCATTTCCTCTTGTCCTGTCCCTGGGCACCACTGAAAAAAGACTGGCCCCATCCTCCTGACACCCACCCTTGAAGTATTTATAGGCGTTGATCAGATCCCCCCTCAGCCTTCTCTTCTCCAGACTAAAAAGACCCAAGTCCCTCAGCCTCTCCTCGTAAGGGAGATGCTCCAGGCCCCTCATCATCTCTGTAGCCCTCTGCTGTCCCCTCTCCAGCAGTTCCCTGTCCTTCTGGAACTGGGGAGCCCAGAACTGGTCCCAGTGCTCCAGCTGGGGCCTCACCAGGGCAGAGTGATTGGTGTGCTTTTTTATCTTCTCCCAGCCTTTCCCCTCTATTTTTTGGGGCAGAGAGTACCAGCACGAAGCGGTGGGTCCTCCAGTGCCACCGGGATGCAGAGGGAGAAGCAGACACAGGCAGTGTGTCGTCGGGGATGCAGTTTGTCCTCTTGCCCAACTCCTTTGAACGTTCCTGTATCATTCCTCTATCTGTAGCATTTTAATGCCTTTATAAAATGTTTCCTAACGACAGAACGATAATTTGGCTAATGCAGCTCTGCGCAATTAGGTTCCCTAGTTAACATCGTGTTCCTGCGTCAGATGCCCTTTCATCTCCCAGCCTATTTTTCATGCCCTCGGTAAATATGTTTAATAATCAATTGGCATATTATTAACGCACAATAACGATCTTACTAAATCGAAGCTCAATCTTTATTTGAGACACTTACAGTAAATATTGACTGCTCTGCAGAATTATGGCAGAGCCCTGAGCAGTCTGTTCCAATGGGAACCGGATCCATTTTTTAATACTAGTTATTGATTTTTTCGGCAAGCAAAAACTGCCCTCAGGCATCTGTGTTTTTTCTCCTCCCCTGTGAGCTGGTGGGAGGTGATGGGCACGCACCAGGTAGATCATTTCCCTTTTCTCCATCAATAGGGGCAGAGGGAGTGGGCATTTCTCCATCTCCCTTCAGTGACCAAGGGCAAGGTCACTCCTGTCCCCACGGTGCTGGCAGGGGACAGGCATCTCCTGGCCTTCTCCTTGCCGTTAACCGCCCCGGTGAAGGCACCCACCGAGGTGACAACTGCCTGCTGCGAAGATGCTAGTTTAATTTCCTGCCCTTAATTGCTGCTAAGGGACAAAAATAGGCTGGTTTGGTCATTTGATGAAGATTCCTGCCAGCTCCTGTTTCCCTGCTGTCCTGTGACCTGTCCACACGAAGGCTGATGAGAAATGACTCTCGCTTCTCCCCGTGCGTCCCTGGATGAGGTGCCACTGGTGTCTCCACGTGGACGAGCCAGACGATGTGCGGGTGATATCTTTACAGCCTTGCTAAGAGGACCTGCTCTCCTCATCCATGCTCTCTGTGTCTCACCAATTCATCCCTTTAATCGGGGACAGCCTCAGGAGGACTTCAGGAAGAAATTTTTCTCTATGAGGCTTGTGAGAGCCTGGCCCAGGTTGCCCAGAGAAGCTGTGGCTGCCCCATCCCTGGAGGGGTTCAAGGGCAGGTTGGAGGGGGCTTGGAGCACCCTGGTCTGGTGGGAGGTGTCCCTGCCCAGGGCAGGGGGTGGGACTAGGTGGTCTTTAAGGTCCCTTTCAACCTGAACCATTCTAGGATTCTATGACATTGTGGGGTGCTAATTCAGATGCTCATCCCCCTGAGTGAGGCCAGTTACTCTGCTCCTGCTGTTATTTGATGATGGTCCCACCAGCTCGATGTGTTAGGTTGCTTTCCCCAGAGAAACGGGTTTTTGCTCTCCCCCGGTGCTTAAAAAATCCAAGAGAGTAGCAGACATCTCCATTTTTCGCTCAGGTGGGAGAGGAGGGAGGTGGCAATGAATCACACTCATGCAAGATGTGTTAGCAAATGCCTCGGAGGGAGCAGGCAGGGTGGTTTTTTCCCCTTATTGTTATTTTGCAAGAGCTCTGTGTTCTTCCGTGGAGGGAGGTTTGAAGGGAAGATTGACTCTCGGGCTGTGAGTTGCCGCGTGGCATGTCCTGCACACATGGAATTCTTCGGGAATGACTTTGCAGATCATTCTTAGGGTGGGCCAACGCGTCTGTTGAAGCTAGCAAGGGGCAAGGAGCATCTTTGCGCTGGGTGTGTGTGCCTGAACGTCCACACTCTGAATCCAGAGGAGCTTGCAGACGTGGAGAAGCCCTTATAAATGGCTGTGGCGCCCCGTGGGGAGCTAATTCCTGGAGCGTGGGCTTGTCCCCACGCCCACAGCTGGGGAAGGGCTGCGCCTTGGCCATAGCTCATTGAGATGTGGAGCCCATTGGCGTGGCTGAGTGTCTATGTATATTTATGTAGAAGACTTTGCGTCCCTGGAAGGTGCTGTTGCTTGTTATTTTGACTGATTACAGGAGAGTGACTGTACTACAATAGCAGGAGCCACTCATTAGCTTTGGCGTAGCGAGAGAGAAATCAGCAACTCATTCCAGCCACATCCGCCCCTGGAGGTGAATATTAAACAGGAATTGATCCTGGGTAATGAGAACACAGCCCGGACTGCTGCGATTAGCACCGGTTGAATTTTAAATAGTTAATTATTACAAGCAGGCAAAGGGAGTTTGTTGGGGGGTGGGCGAGCGTGGCGCCTTCGGGGTGGCGGGTGGATGTGAAAGGATGAGAGTCGGTGGGGTTGCGAGGTGTGTTTTGGGGAGGGATGGGGATGGGATCGCGTTGGGAGGGCTCGTGTGTGGGATGCAGGTGGCAGAGGTGTGTGGGATGCACCAGGGATGCTGCCTGGAGGGTTTTGATCTGGGTGAGGAGGTAGGCGGGCAGCCCTGTGCCTTTTGCGGGGATTTGGAGGTATATCTCTTGGAGCAAACAACTTTTGGTGCAGGCTGGAGATGAAGGTCTGGGGGACATGTGCCGCTCCACCTGAGTGTGGGTCCGTTTCCAGCCTCTCCAGCTTCAGGTTAGGTAAAACCCAGAGGACTTGGGCAGGCAGCAGCTCTGGGAAGCTGCGGTGGGAATAGATTCAAGGTAGTTTTTCTTGTGTTTCCTCATCTCTGCTGGCTTCCTTCTTCTAGAGCGTTGCACAGAAACAAAGGGGAAGCCAGGGAAGGTGGTGGGTGCCAGGGGAAGGTGTGCTGTCTGCCTGGAGACAGGGGAATTATCCAGCTCGAATAAATACCTTTCAAAAAGAGACGAAGAAAGAGAATTTCGCCCTTCTCCTCACCCCATGCCTCCCAAAATACCAAATCACCATGATTAAAAATTGACTCAAATGGACAAGCAGGCGCGGTAATTGATTGTGGCCTTTCATTCTTGCAGCCACACTTAATTAACCTTTAGACTCAAATACCAAGCACTGGTTAGACAGAAAGGTGTAGGCAGGGAAGAAGAAGACAGCGCCTGTTGGGAGGATCCTGGGCTGGAAGAAGTCCTTTGGGGCGAAGGCGCCTGGACGACGCTGGGATGCTCTGGGGAAGAGCAGGTGACCCGATAACGCCAGGCTTGGAGGTTTATTTCCCTTCCCCAGACGGTGAAAAGCAGAATAACCCCTTTCCAGATCTTTTCTTTTTTCCAGCTCGGCTCTCTTTCGCGTGCTGTTCCTGATATTTATTGCTGTCGCGGTGCCCAGGACCGGAGCGGGGAGCTGACGGCGAGCTGTGCTCCGTGCTGTAGGAAGCCATCCAGCTGACAAACTGTGCACCGGTGGCTTTGTCTTGGTGCTGCGAGCGTTACCTTGTAGTGCTGGAGGGGAAAAAAAAATATAAATATATATATATATGTGACAAAACGTCTGGCAAGGAGTGCTGTAAATGGACTCAGTGGTAGTAAAAAGCTGTTATTTGAAGGATGCCTCTTTTTCCAGTGGTGTGTGAGGCTCAGAGAGGAGGTGGCTCTAACAGTTAAGGTGCTCGCAGGATTGCCCTGTTTGGGGTGATCATTGTTGACCACCGGCAGGATCCCGGTGTGGCTCCGGAATTGAACCAAGAACGTGTGGCAAGCAGGGATTACTGTGGCCTTTCCCTTAGGGATGGGTTCAAAATGCAGCGTTGGGAGTGAGACTCTCAGAGAGTCAAGAATAAGCATCCTGACGTTGGGCTGCGTGGAGCTTGGTCTTCCCCTGAGGATCTGTAGGAGAGCATGCTTGGGTGAAAAAAATGGGTATTTTTGTCTCTTTGAAGACCTGCCTGCCTCCCACACGTCAGCCTTTGCTTTCAGCCGTGGCCCCCTCCGCTTTTATGCTTGTGATCATTAATGCAGGGATCCTCTGGCCTCCTTACAGCGCGAGTTGTCTCCTCTCCGTGCAGTGGAAACGTGCTTTGACCTGGAAAGCCGTTGCCAGCAGCAGATGGAGTAGACCTGCAGGCCAGCTGCTCCATGCCCTGCCAGGTGCTGTGGTTGCTTTGGTTTTTAAATGCTTTGGTTGAAAGGAACTTTGAGTCCGCCCTGGAATTAGGGATGTATCAGAGGAAACTTGGGGCGAGGCATCAAAACATAGACTACAAATGAGGTTACTCGTTTCAGAGGGGACAAGGATGAATGGCGAGGAGGCTCCAAGTGGTTGATCTAATGAAGGTGATGTGGCTTTGAAACTCTTGTGTGCTATTAATTGTGGTTTTCAGATCAAACCCTGGTTCAGCTGAAAAACAGGATGGTTGATTTGGAGAGTAGGGCTGAAACCCAGAAGTGTGACTACAAACGATAAATAGGAAGGGTTCCTATAGGAACAGTGGTGGCAGCTCTGGAATGTCCATGGGAAATGGTTTGCTTCCAGATGTGATGCCTGAGCATAAAGGAAGCCCGGACCCGAATTTTTTGCGATGGGATGGAGGGATGCTTGGGCTCAGCTCCTGCTCAGCTCCTGCTCCAGGCTGGGTCGTTCCTGCATCTCTTTCCACGCGCATCTCCCCATGATCTGGGGAGGGGTGGGGGGCTCGGGAGGCTTGGAGACAAATTACATTTGTGCACATCAGATGGGAGACTTTGGGGGGTTTGAGCAGGAATTCTCTGCCTTTTGTCTTTTATCATTAGGAGTCAGGGACTGAGGTGACAACAGAGTCATGTATGAATGCAAAGTAAACAAAGCCGTGTGTGGGTGTGATGACATGTTTCTTTTGTCCGTAATGTATTCATCCTTTGAGTGCTCCAGGGTTATGCATTTAATTTGTTGTGCAATTGGCAGCTGTAGAAGTACTTAAGCAGCCAGCTATCCTTGCCTAAAAATAACTGAAAAGCAAGTGGGTTTTTTCCCCAGGATGAGGGGAAGAGAGGTGGGCCAAGGAGAGAAATGTATTCTGCAAGCCAGGAACGCAGCGCACAATCCTGACGGGTCCACCAATGCTTTTCTGGTTATTTTGGTCTTTTCTCCATCCTTTTTCCCTGTTAGAAGCGGCTCTGGCCATGAGCGAACATAAGGCGAGGGAGAGGAAGAGGTGGGTAGAGCACCAGCTCAGGATTTAGAAGATTTGGGCTGAATCGCTCATTTTGCTGCTGTCTTTCTGTGTCATCCCAGGCTCTCTGCGCCTCTCCGCAGTCATAATAATATCGCTTCTGCACAGGGGTGTTGCAAGAGTAAATATATTAAAGATTGGGAGGCATTAAGGTACTGTGGAAGGGCTCCTGCATAGCGAGAGAGCGTGCACTTGCAAATCTCAGCAGCTCAGAGGGCTGACGAACGCAACCTCAAATTTATTATTTTTAATATCTCATTATTTCCGAGTCAATCGGAGGGTTTTTAGCCGACCTTGGCAGGGAGAGAGACTTGCCTTGTCAGGTCCAAGGCAGCTGCTTTGACTTCACACCCTCCGTGCCCTTGGGTCCCGGCTCTGTCTTTCCAAGGTTCTCCAGCCCAAGGTGGATCCGTGGTACTGGTCATGCGGGTGCTTTCTGGGACTCTTAACCGGGAAATTTAGGGTTTTGGGTTAGTCTGGGTGCTTGGCCCTCTTGGGAGCCCCACAGGGCTCGAGGTGCTGGTACCCACCAACATCTCAACCCATTCGTTGATCAACTCAGCACCGCAGTAGGTGGCTGGAGAGCTATGGACTCACTACTCCTTGTGTCGGGGACCCATGGTGACACCCGTGTCCTCATACAGGTTTTCAGGGCTGCTCTCTATCTGTATTTAGCAGCTGCACCGCGCTGGAGCGGTTTCTGAAACCCTTGCAGATGTGTTTGGCAGGTGCTAATGGGGGTGAGCTTTTTGTTTCAGATCCTACAGAAGTTTCTGGAGCTGAAAAACCTTGCAGAGCCCAGGGCCTGAACCCCTGGGAAGATTAAAATTCCCTACCCCTACTTCGCAAAGGCGCCGCGAGTCTGTCTGGCAAGACAGGTTCATTAACAAATTAATAGAATAATCAGCGGGGCTTTGTGTGCATTTTGCAGATAAAAAACTAGTAACAGCATTCTTTGGCTCTTTAATGGGCTGATAAGAGCCAACTATCTGCTCCGTGGCGGGGGCTAATCGGGGAGATAACAGAGGTTAAATCAACTGCGGGGCGCTGGTGAGGGTACTCACAGAGGGAGCTGCTTCCCATGGATGGATGGATGGATGGATGGATTGATGGAGAAGGGAGCTCAGGGGTTTTAAACACGATAAAAGGGAATAAGGCAGCAATGTAAGGGAAGGGAGAGGCAGCAGCACCAGCTCCGTGAATATTTTTAGCCGCAAGGTCTGCACCTCTGGGAGGTTAATGCGGTTAAAAAGTGGCTGGAGGGAGCTCCGTCTGCTCTCAGGCCTTTCCGTGGTGGTTTGGACAAAGAAGAAGCTGGTTGCCAGCCTCTTCTCTTTGCGATAAGGAGCCGGGGATGCATTTCTTAGGTGTCCAGCAGGAGGGAGCTGGGCTGTGTGTGGCTCCCAGGCTGGTACAGCCAAGCCAAGGCACTGCATGGTCAATGGCCCCACCACCCAAAGTCTGCACAGAGCCAGGCACGAGCCTCTCCGTGAGGATTTTGAGCTCCTCCTTATCGGAAATTGGACTGGAAGGGTAAAAACCAAGCCACCCGCGCTTAGCAGCTGGCTTGCTGAGCATCCCAGCCCAGCATCCTCATCCCTACACCCCAGGGACCGAACACAGCAGGGATGAGTGGCAGGTGGAGGTGGCCAGGTTGGGTAGCACTTTCCATCCCTTTCAAATCCAGGTGTCTCATGGTTCTTTTTCTGAACAAAGCCTGCAGCCTATCTCCTCTCCACAGGCCTTCTGCACCCACAACTGGGAGCAGCCCTCACATTTTCAGGCAGGAGAGCCTCATCCGTGATGGCTTTTTGCAGAAGGGTCATTTTCCCTTCATAAATTGCAAATATTGATGGCGATGTAAGAGAGATCCTTGGCCTTGATTCAGGAATGCAGCAGCAGAGAGCAATCGGGATTCAGCGCTCCGTTTTCCTTTCTGCAGCCTCCTCCTCAGAGGTTTTGGGGTGCATCTGGTGTCCAGGGACCTCTGCTTCTGTCATTCCAAAGGTGGAGGGTTACCAATTTGCTCTTGGTAGGCTGGAAAAGTGGGAAGTTGGCCGTTGGGGCTGTGATGGGAAGCGCTTGCCTCTGTCTTTCCCTGAAGGGCTATTAATTTATACAATATTTGCTTTGTTAAAGGAAGGACATTGTCAGGCAGCTTTCAAGTGATGTGTGAAAGTGACTCTAATAAGATGTTCTGGGGAAAGCCTGGAGGCAGCCCCGCCTCTCCTCCAAACCTCTCCAGGTCTCCTTTGAAAAGAGCATCAGCAACCTTGATCCTCCTCCTCCACTAGCCGAGACTCTCGCTGCAAACTTCTCTGGCGCGGGGAGCCGGGTGGATAATTGCTGAAGAAATAGGGAAGAGAAATGAGGAGGAGATGGCACGGAGGGGTGGGAGTTTTCTTTGGAGGAGAAGCTGTAGCTTGGGGCTGGTGTTTGACTAATTATCGTGGCGTGGAGGAGACTGCAGATGAGACCTGGCTCTTCTGCTGTGGGCTTATGGGCTGGTGGGTCAGGGCTTGCAGACTGGAGGCTCCTCTCTTCCCGCATTCTTTGGATGGAGAAGGATCACAGAATGGAAGGGACATTTGGAGATCATCTAGTCCAACCCCCTGCCAAAGCAGGTCCACCCAGAGCGGGTTGTAAGGGTCATGTCCAGGTGGGTTTGAATATCTCCAGAGGAGACTCCACACCCTCTCAGGGCATCCTGTTCCAGGGCTCTGCCACCCTCTGAGCAAAGAAGTTTTTCCTCATGTTGAGATGGAATTTCCTGTGTTCCAGTTTGTGCCCGTTGTCCCTTGTCCTGTGACTGGGCACCACTGAGAAGAATCTGACCCCATCGTCTTGCCACCCACCCTTTAGGTATTGTTCAGCATTGATGATCTCCCCTCTCAGTCTGCTCTTCTCCAGGCTGAACAGCCCCAGGTCCCTCAGCCTTTCCTCAATCGGAGAGATGCTCCAGGCCCCTCATCATCTTTGTAGCCCTCTGCTGTCCCCTCTCCAGCAGTTCCCTGTCCTTCTGGAACTGGGGAGCCTAGAACTGGTCCCAGTGCTCCAGCTGGGGCCTCCCCAGGGCAGAGCAGAGGGGGAGGATGACCTTCCCCCACCTGCAGCCACGCTCTTCTTGATGCCCCCCAGGAGTCCATTGGCCTCCTTGGCCATGAGGATGCATTGCTGACTCAAAAGGATAGTGAACTCCAGTATGCCATCGCCACCAGCTTGTCCCAGCCCTGGTGCCAGGGGGTTTGGTGCTCCCTGGGGTCCCCTGCCTGTCTGTAAGTTAACTAGATTTAATTACTATTGCTCATATGCCACCTTTCTCCTCTCCAAGGGACACGGTGCTCTTGGCTGTCCCCTTGCCATAGGCTATCTGCCGCATGTGTGTGGTCTTCTCCAACTCTGGGATGAGGAGCAGGGATATTTAAGGTGTTAAGGTCATTATTCTTGCATCCTTTGCTGGGCCGTTCCCTTGTTTTATAGGGGAAAGGCTCAAGAAGGCCCTGAAATAAAAGCAATTTGTGGTGCAGTGAAGTGCCAGGGCCGGCGTGTGCAACCCTGGGAGCGTAAATCTGTGGGTGTAAACCTTCCTGGGTAAACCATGTTGTTTTTTGGGTTTTTTTATTTCTTTTTGGAATTATTGAAGGAATTAACTATGGATTGACTACTTAGTACCGTGCACTCCTATCCCACCTTTCATCCCGGAAACCTCCAGTCCCATTACAGATATTAACGAAGCTTGAAAAGAGGGTGATTTGGGTGGGAAAGGGGTAAACTGAGGCACAGGTCCAAGCTCGGAGACCTGTGGCTCTCCCTGCTCCTCTTCCTCACTCCCTGCTCCTCTGCTGTCAATCCCAACTGACAGGAGGTCTCCAACTGCCTCGAACAGAGCCAGGACCGTTAATAAAACATCAAAACCATCAAAAACCATTAGAATCTAAAGAGGGAATAGAAATGGGAGATAAAAGGCCATCGCCTGCCTCAGCTCCCTGGGTCCTCCGAGAGATGCTTGCACCCCGGGGGGGTTGTTCACTTGTGGAAGGAACTTTTAGAGGAAAAAAAAGGAATAAATAGGTACAAATAAATAGGTACAAATAAAAAGCCTGAGGATGTAGGTGCAGAGCCCAGGATCTGCAAGGTGTGAAGGTGCCATCTGGTAGTCCAGAGCAATCTCTTAATTGGGGGGTAAGAGAGTAACCCCAACTCTGGCAGTACCAAACTGCCTCTTTTTTTTTTTTTAAAAAAAATTATTATTTTTATGATTTTCATAAGGTTTCTGGTGCTGTTGGGAGGCTTAATTAATTACTTAAGATGTTTTCCACTGTTATTGTGCCTCCCCTCAAAGGCTTGTGACAGTAAATTCTCATCAAGTGGAAGATCTAGTAAGTGCCAATTATTGAAGTTTGCTAATTGCCAGATAATAATAATGCTGATTAATAATGCCTTTAACACCGCTGTTGATTTCAAATGTTGGGTACACGCGCAGCAGCACCGTTGATTTAAATCATAATTTCTCCTGCGTTGTAGCTAAGTGGGGTAAAAATCAGGTCGGTGGCATTTTTTTT